>JADRCH010000126.1:3832267-3845212 GCA_019843965.1 Rhynchomys soricoides | reverse complement strand
CTCCTGCTCCTCCTGCTCCTCCTGCTCCTCCTGCTCCTCCTGCTCCTCCTGCTCCTCCTGCTCCTCCTGCTCCTGCACACACACACACACACTCACACACCCTGTCCCCCGTGTTGGGATTAAAAGCATAATCCACCACACCCAACTCTTCTTGATTTACTTTCTCATCTTTGCACAGCACATCCTTGAGCAGAAAAATACTTAGAGAAGATTGTGTGGATAAAAGTGTTTAAGATGGGGCCGGGGAGGGGGCTCAGTGGTTAAGAGCACTTGTTGCTTTTGGTTGGTTGGTTGGTTTGATTTTTAAGGACAGGGTTTCTCTGTGTAGCCTTGGCTATCCTAGAACTCTCTGTAGACCAAACTGGCCTCAAACTCATAGCTCTGTTGACCTCTACTAGGCTTAAAGTCCTGCTTGTTGCTCTTAAATAGAACTTAGAGTTAGTTCCCAGCACCCATGGTGGCTTACAATCGTCTGTAAGTCCATGTCCTCTTCTGGCCTATGCAGGCTAGTGTGTGCATGTGGTGCATAGATGTACATGCAGACAAAACATCTAAATACATTTAAAAACTGTTTTTTAAGATTATATTTATTTAAAAGTTTTTTGTCTTAAAGCCTTTGACTTTACTAACAGACTTCTACCGTGGAAGCCAAAATCCTTCAAAATTTTGTAGCTTCCTGTTTGTTTGTTTGTTTGTTTATTAACCTCATTTGTGGAAAAATTCCCATTCCTCTTTTAAACCCTTTTTAAAAAAATGTATTTGGATGTTTTGCTTGCGTGTATGTCTGTGAATCACATGCATGCCTGATGCCCTCAAAGGTCGGAGGAGAGTAGAATCCCCTGGGACTGGAGTTGTAGGATAGCCATAGGCCACCACGTGGAACTGAGCCCGGGTAAGAACAAGTGTCCTTTAACAGGTTTTTCTGCTGACACAGTAATCCAGTTCAAGCCGGATTAAAAGTATAAAAGCAAATTTATTTGGCAATGGCTCCCAGATGAATTCACCAATCTCAGAGCCAGGCTAGAGAAGTCACCATGCAGACAGGGAGACAGGCAGAGAGACGGAGAACTCAGAAAGAGGGCAGAAAGACAGAGAGAGGCGGAAACAGTGAGGGGCAGAGAGAGCAAGTAACCAAAATGTCTGGATTACATAGGGAAGAGCCTCTGGGGGAAAGGCAGCCCAGCCCCTGAACTGAAAGGTTTACAGTAGGGGGGAGGGTATGCCATCTATACCCTGTAACAGGTAGGGGCTGAGGTATGCTGGAGGAACCTGGAGGCCAGGTCTGTTTTGATATATTAAATAGGCACCTCACCTGCTTGTCCTGGGTTAGAAACTTAACCTCCTTAACCACTGAGCCATCTCCCAGCCCTAAGCTTTGTCTTGAGCTCTTTTAAGTTATAGTTTATGTGTTCCTCTCTCCTGGATTGACTCTTAGCTGCATATTAAACCTCCTGGGTTATCTTTTCTTGGTTGCTTTTGTTGTTGTTGTCAGTGTTGTTTCTTTTGCTCAGTTTTTATTTATTTTATTTTGGTTTTGGAGGCATAATCTCACTGTAGCCCTGGCTGGCCTGAAGCTCTATATAAGCTTGTCCAAACTCAAGAGTTTTACCTGCCTCTGCTTTCTGAGGGTGGGGGTTAAAGGGATGTGCCAGCACGCCCTGTAGAAAGCATTATCCTATTTGTAAGTAGCATTTTGACAGTAATTTTTGACTACAACATTTTGATAATGTTTGTAATATAATTATTATATAGTGTATGTATGTAAACTGTCTCCTATAGAAAAGGAAGAGTTTTATTTTTTATTACAGAATCCAGAATATTACCTGAAAATAACATTTTAGTTATTCATCTCCCCTTTCCTTAAAGCTCAACACTTTATTTCTTCTGTTTTGCATTTGTTGTGGGTCTCTGTTTACACATGAACTGCTCCATTCCTCCAGTTCTAGATGTGTGAATGTGGGCACTTATAAGCTCCTAGATTGCTAATGTATTGGCCATGTAAAGTAAGTACCAGACTTGTCTGTATGTTATATTCCTGTCTTGCATTTGACATTTTTGCTAAGTAACTTGTGTGAAGTAATGAGACGTTGGGTGTTTGGTGTTTTGCTGTAGGCATTTTCGGAGAGTTCTCTTAAGGTCGCTTCAAAAGGATCTACAAGAGGAAATGAACTACATCACTGCAATAATTGAGGAACAGCCCAAAAACTATCAAGTTTGGTAAGAGGAGAGCAGGAAGGAAATGTCACTCTGCTGTAGCCCTTGGCCCTGGGCGCTGAGATTTCTTTATCGCTTGAGTACTTTACGTTCAGACTGTTACCGCCCCCTAGGATTGTAAGTTTTGATTTCTGGAGCAGCAGTACTAGATTGGGAAAAAAATCTGAAGATTGCATTCTAGTCAGTATAAAATAACTTTCTTATATTTGATACCTTATGTTCATCTAAGTAAAATGTTTTTTAGTCTTACAGATACAGGGAAACCAGTAACAGTCTAAAGATGAGAGTGAATAAAATCCAGCTGTTCTTATGTTTCATTGTGAAGACATGGCGGCAGGGTTTTTCATGTTGTAGCAGAGTGTGGATTATAATGTAGGGATTTGTGGTGAGAGAGCAGGGACAGATGCAGAAAAGGAGAGATGAGGGGAAAGAAAGGGCTAGAGTTCAGACAGTGTGCATCACAGAGATGGTGGCCTGAGTAGCAGACCCCTGGCACTCCTCCTGCCTTCTGTGGTGGTGGTAAGCCATAGGCGCAGGAAACAGGAAAAGCCTCTGGGGAGGCTTCCAAAGCAAAAGAAACATTCTGAGCAGAAGGGTACAAGAGAGCTATGCGCTCAGGGCCACACAGAGTTCCATCTGACCACAGCATATCTCAGCAGTCCTTGAGACAGGCAGGCTGTGACCACAAACCTGGATATGGCCTTATGAACAGTGACGCAGATGTGGGCTGACCATAGTGCAATGGTTCTCAGCCTGTGGGCCGTGACCCTTTGAGAGTTGAGCAACACTTTTACGGAGGTCGCCTAAAACAATCAGAAATATCAGACATTTGCCTTACAATTTATTACAGTAGCAAAATTAGTTATGAAGTAGCAACAAAAACTTTATGGTTAGGGGTCGCTAAAACTTGAGGAACTCTTAAAGGGTCGCAGCATTAGGAAGGCTGAGAACCACTGCTGTAGACACCTTCAGTAGCACCTGTCCCCCAGTGTTAGGAGAAGCAGCCCTGAGCCGGCCGTGGCAGCTGCTGAGCAGAGCACTCAGCAGGGTTTACTTGGGAATCCCCTGCATGCTTGCCTTTCATTCTAATATAAGATGAGCAATGCAAACCCTGGGTCCTAACTAGATGATCTGTTTTAAATTCCCACTGTGAAACTATGCTGTAAACTGTTGCTCTTTCTGAAAAGTCTTTAAATCATAGAATGTCAGGAGAATATTGTATTATTGTGTTATGAGAAGTCAGCTTGGTAAAACTTACCTAGAAACCTGGGAAAAGAAAATGTCAGTAGTATTCAATGACTTGGAAAGTTTAACAGTAAATTTAGAAATCCTTCTTCCTAGGATTTTCTCATGATAGCATCTTGCCTTCTTCATATTATGTGAGATGAATCTTTAAAATTTTCATCCCTGTGGTGTTGGTTTTACCTGAGCAGTAGAGTCTCCTATTCATGGCACTCCTGGTCCTGAGCACTGTTCACACACACACCATGCAGCTCACACTGTAGAGGTCTTGCTGGACTAGTCACACTATTACCACTGTGTTACCCCAGGGAATGTGTTTGTTTCCTGGCCATATGGGGATGGAGCCCAGAGTCTCACACATACTAGGCAAATGCTCCATCATTGACCTAACTACAAGCCTCATGGTGCATTTTTTAATTTCCAGTGTGTGTAGGAAAATTGTGGAAATGGAACAGAGTATAAAAAAGTATTTTTCTAACACAGAAACTGTCTTGTGACAGAGTTGTGGCTTGTCCTAGTTATACATTTTCTAGGGCAGAAGTAAGTAGGTTCTGCTTACGAACTGGTAGAATGGAGTGGTTTGTATGGTGACATTCTGAACATAGTGATGATAACCTTATGGTTTTAATTAGAGACTCATTAGAATGGGTGGACTAGTGTCACATCTATCTCTGATTATACAGTGCTTCAGAGTTGCTGAACAAAAGCCTAGGCTGGGAAAAGATTACTGTAGTTGCAGGTCTGGCTCGAGAGACCTGTGCCCTAGATACCTGGTTGTACACAATCTGTCACTGTGCCTCTCAACTCAGTGCTGGAACTCTGTCACTGTTAACCTCTTTCTGGTAGCTTTGGGAACTGGGGGTGAGCTTGTATCTTCTGAATTCCCTTTTACCTCACTTAGCGCGGCTGATGTTAGCTCTGAATTAACCTATGCTTTCCCCTTTCTTCTTTGGGCAGGCACCATAGAAGAGTATTAGTGGAATGGCTGAAGGATCCTTCTCAAGAGCTTGAGTTCATTGCCGATATTCTTAATCAGGATGCAAAGAATTATCATGCCTGGCAGCATCGACAGTGGGTCATTCAGGTATTGCCTTTCTTAAAGTCTGAGTCTGCACGTACCGATTTGCACACATGATTAAAACCTGTGAAGATGCTTGAAACCTGACATCCTTCATGAGGTTACCTTTTATAATCTCTTTCAATATGTTGCTGAATAGTTTCATATTAAAGAAAAATAATAGTAAATTTTTAAGAACTTTTAGATTAAATTTACACGGTATCTCTTTTTTGAAGCAGAGTCTCACTATGTATCCTTGGCTGGACTGGGTCTCACTATATAGAACAGGCTGGCTATCAACTCAGGTCTGCCTGCCTCTACCTCCTGAGTCCTGGGATTAGAAGCATGTGCCCCCACACCATCACAGTTAAAAAATATTATTTAAAAATTTAAACATCTTCATATTTAACTAAAGGAGAATGCATTTTCTGAAGTTGTTCAGTAGTTGTATTTTTTTATTTTAAAAAAGTCATTTTGGGTAAACAGAATTTCATGTTGACCAAGTTTGCCTTCTGTGTACCGCCATGTGATCTTGACTTTTCTGACCTCCCAGCCTTAGGTTCCCAATTGCCGAGATTCCAGGTTTGCACCATTACTCATCGCTTTTGCGATGCAGGTACTAAACCCAGTGCTCTGTGCATATGAGGCAGTCTACCTGCTGAGCTATACCCCAGACCCTACTATTTTTATTTTTATTGGAAACTGTAATCAGCTGGGCATGGTACTTTTATACTTCTAATCCTCAAGGAGGCAGAGGCTGGCAGATCTCTGAGTTTGAGGCTAGACTGGTCTACATAGCAAATTCCAGACCAGACAGGGTGATATACTGTGACTGTCAACAACAAAAGCAAACAAAAAGTTGTAATAACTATGTGCCACCCATGTCTGTCTGCTAACAGAGCGACAAACACTGCTAGTACCTACCAGTGTCCTTGAAAAGCTACCTCACGCAGCATGGTTTTACTGAATTGTCAGAGGTCCTAAATGACAAAGGGTTCCAAGAGACCCTTCAGTTATAGTGTAGCGTTTAAGTTCCTATAGCTAAAATACTGACGTTTCTCCCGTTTTTGCATTCGATATGCATGTTTTCATGTTTTCAGCCCAGTCTTTAGAAGGGAAGATTATTTTCAACTATAATAAGAGACAAGTGATTTCTGAAAACTGAAGAAAATCTGTACATTTTATATGCTCAATAAATCAAAGAAATAACATATCCCCTCAGGTGTTGTGGCTCATGCCTATAATCCCAGCACATGGGAGCAGGGGCAGGAAGATAAGAATTCAAGGCCAGACTAGGTTATACAAGAACCTATCTCAAACAAGAAATGAGAAGGAAAAAAAAGGAAAAGAAAGAATGTCTTGAGTTTGAAAGTGACACATACATATCCGTAAAATCATATAAGACAGGCTGGAGATGCTCAGTAGTTAAGAGCACTTGCTGCTCTCGCAGAGGCCCTGAGTTTGAGTCTCAGCTCCAGTGTGGCAGCTCACAACTGTACCTCCAGTCTCGGGGGTTCTTATACCGTCTTCTGGTCTACATACACAGGGTACACAGACATGCATGCAGGCAAAACATTCATACACATGAGATTAAAAATAAAGGGAAAAATACTTAAAAACTTCTGTCAGTGCTTCGGCAGTGGGGTTCAGGGATAGTTGGCAGTATTTGAGAGTGCTGTGTGTGGCTACATGAACCCTGCTCACCGTCCATTATTCATCAGCACAGAACTTTTCACCAGAATCTTCTCTTAGTTGATTATTTTCACTGTGACTTTTAAAATCAAGGTCCAGCTTAGAAATTCTTAATCTTGCTAGTGTCAAACAAGAAATAAAAATGCATTTGCTTTTTCAAAATGCCCTAACCATGAAGCAAAACTTGACATTTAAAGACACATGTTTGTATTGTTCTGTTTGTTCTAAGGGAATTTTATCATGCATTTGCTTTTTTAAATTTACTTAGTTTTGTTTTTGAGTCAAGGTTTCCATCTGTAGCCCAGGGTATCCCTGAACTCTTGATCCTCCTGCCTCAGCCTCCTGAGTGCTGGGATCCCTGATAAGTGCTACCACTGCTGCCTGTGTTTACTCTTAGGATGCTGTGCTGTAGTTAACATCACCTGTTAGCACCAGATCACATTGATTCCTGTGCTCCCAAGTGAATCAGTCTTTTACCAGTGAGGTTGCTTATTGGTTTTTGGTTTTTTCCCTTCTAAATTTCCTTTGACTTCTGTTTATTTAGTTTGTATCTGTGTGGGATCTATGCTCAGTTTCTCCCTCTCCCTTTTTGTCCCCTTCTCCCTCCCTTTCTTTTTTCTTTCTGACAATGTGTTATGTAACCCAGTTTGGCTTTGAACATATGTAGCTGAGGATGACCTTGAATTTCTAATCCTCTACATCTACTCCCCGGACACTGGGATCACTGGCTGCTCATCACCATGATAACCCCCTTCTCTTCAGTTCCACCTTCTTAGCTCTGCTGACATTTTGCGTGTTTGTTTTTGTCTTATAAATAATAGAGCATTTCTAACTGGACTTTGTGTTTTAGGAGTTTCGCCTTTGGGATAATGAGCTGCAGTATGTAGACCAGCTTCTCAAAGAAGACGTGAGAAATAACTCTGTGTGGAACCAAAGACACTTCGTCATTTCTAATACCACCGGCTACAGTGACCGCGCTGTCTTAGAGAGAGAAGTCCAGTTAGTATCCTGTGTCGCTCATTCCTTCAAGTAAAAGTTTGCATGCCTGTCATGGTTCAGGCACTCAGATGCTGCAAAATCAATACTTTCCCAGGCCCTACAAACTCAAATGGGGCAGATTTGGGGAAAACATATCAAGAATGAATTTGCATGTAATACATACAGTACACCTATGTGTTGCAGGCTGTTAGTTTCTTAATGTATTGCTGATTCTAGAGATTGTGAAGAAATTGATTTCATAGTGCCAGGAAGTTTTGGATCTATTATCACTACATTCTGTTGCATTTCATATAGTAGTTCCCAAATGTCGAGTTATTCTTACGAGGATTTTGGCTGGACTGACTGTAGGTGCTGAGTAACACTCCTAGCTGTAAACAGATGACTCTAGACATTGCCAGATGCACCTGGAGTGACAAACTCACGCACACGCACATACTGACGCGCACACACTGACATACACGCATGCACACACACACACACACGCACTCACACGCACGCACACACGCACTCACACACTGACATGCGCGCACACGCACACACGTGCGCACAAACACACTGACACACACACACTCGCACTCACTCACAGACACACATGCACACACACTGACACATGCACACACTGACACGCACACACTGATGCACGCACACATACTGATGCACACACTGACACATGCACGCATACACAGACACGCACACACACTGACACGCACACACACTGACATGCACACACATACTGACATGCACACACATGTGCACAGACTGACACACGCACGCGCACACACGCACACTGACAGGTGTTGCTGTATGTAAAACTCTAAGAACTGTGAGCCGACTCCCCTCAACCCTTTTTAACACAGGGTCTTCTCGCTCTGTAGCCCAGGCTGGGCTAGAACCTAAGAGCTTTCTACTTGAGTGCTAGGATTCTGGGCAAGCACAAGGGGCTGTTCATGACCCAGCATAAACAGTGGACTTCAGAGGAGAAAGTTCAGACTGCTTTAGAGAGCACCATTGCTTTTTTCTCATTGGAATTGTTTCTTACTAATCAGTAGAATCCTCTAGAGTTATTGTACCATGGATGGACCCAACGTGTAATGAGTGGATTTTAAATATTTAATATTTCGTATTTACTATGTCTTCATTAGGTTAGTTTTTAAAACAACTAAAATACTGAATATAAAGCTTTTGGAAAGTGCATATTGGTCTCCCTTTAGGGGTAGATCAGTGGCCTTCTGCTGTTAAAGAGAAATAAGCAAGATTCTGAGTTTGTCAGAATTAAGGCATATTTCCTAAAGATGGCAAAAATAATATTTAAAATATTAATAGATGCATTTATCCAGAATTCATGGTATGTTAATTAGAATTTTAACTCTTAAAAATATAGGTAATTAAAATATAGGTAATTGTGTGGATCTGATCAAAGTTTCTTTATGCTTTTCTCCTTTTTATTATAAAAGTGCTGTAGCATGTTTACGGGGGAAAATTAACTGTGCTAAGTTTAAAGACAAAACTTCCCTTTTTTTGAGCTGGAGGCGTGGTTTAGTTGGTGAAGCGCTTGCCTAGCATGTACAGAGTCACGGATTTGATGCCCGGCACTTCATGACCCCAAGTGAGTGGGTGGTACACACCTGTATCCTTGGCATTTAGCTGTTCTAGGCAGGAACATCCGAAGGTCAAGGTCATCCTTTGCTATATAACAAGTCCCAGGCCAACCTGGGCTACTCTAAAAGAAGAAAGAAAGAGAGAAGGAAAGAAAAGAAAACTTTGTGAAAAGATTTCTAATTCTCTCTAGAATAGGCTACAGTTGCGTATTGCCTTGAAGCTTTGTGAGCACATTGCAGACGTTTATCCACAGCCTTTCTACAGGAATTGTTGTATGCAGGGGTTGTTTGTTTATGAGACAAAGTTTCATGTGTCACACACTGGCTTAGAACACAATTCATGGACTGACACCATTTTTTGAACTTCTGGTATTCCTGTTCCCGCCGTTCAGTGCTGGAATGACAAGCCTGTGCTACAACAGTGGGATTGTTGTTTGTTTGTTTTTTATTTAATATATCTTCGCTATAGTTCTGTGCAAGTATAGTCTACTGCTATAGGTTAGGTATACTTTTCCTAAATTATTTGGGACCAGTCTTGCTTGAGGCTTTGGAATATTGGCATTGCGTTATAATTGATTACTAATCTTATAATAGTCTTATACTATGTACTCATGACCGTTTTTATTTTTTATCCTTTACGTAATTTCTATAACAATATTTCTTTCCCTCTCTCTCTCTCTCTTTCTCTCTCTCTCTCTCTCTCTCTCTCTCTCGATAGGATCTCATTATATAGTGATGGCTAGCCTGGAACATGCTTTGTAGTCAAGGCTGGCGTTGAACTCACAGAGACTCACATGCCTCTGCCTCCCCAGTGCTGGGGTTAAAGGTGTGCACCATCACCCAGTTCCATGCCATCTCTTATAGCTCCTAAAGTGATGTCAGTTACAGAGACTTTTGTAGGCATGAGTTGACCTTTGACTCACCACCCCAGGTTGATGTATAAACACAAGACAGGTCTCCTTGCTTTTAGCTAACCTCTTCAGGAGGAAAAATATTCAATATTCTTTTTTTTTTTTTTCTTTCAAAAATATATGTAGTAGTTTTGAAGATCCAATCCAAAGTAAAGTCTTTTAAGACTGACTTTTTATGTGCATATGCACGCACATGCTATGTGTATACAGGTGTCTACAGAGACCAATGACTTCAGATCCCCTGAAGCTGGGCAAACAGGGATAGCAAGTGATTGTGAGCTGCCAGAGATGGGTGCTGGGAACCAAAGCACATCCTCGGGAAGAGTAGGAAACTCTCTTAACCACCAGGCCATCTCCAGCCCTTCTATATATCTTAAAAGAAAAAAAAACCAAACGTGTATTCCGTATGTATGAGTATTTTGTCTGTAAGTATGCCTTTGTATGACCTGCATGCAATGCTAAAAATGGATGGAAGAGGTTGGAGCTCCTGGACTGGAGTTCTAGACGGTTGTGATCTGCCGTGGGATGCAGGGGATTTGGAAGAGCCAGTGCTCTCAGCTGCTGAGCCATCTCAACAGCACCGTTTCTTAGTGGGAAGCAGGGTGTTGAGATAAGTTGACAACTGCACAGTTAAGGACTCTCTTCTCTAGGTTGGCGCTCCAGCGGTATGAGGATCCATTGGCAGGCAGAAGTGAATGCTGACAGAGGGAAGGGGGAAAGCACACATCAGGTTCCATCCCAGTGCTACTAAAACTGTGTCGACTTGATCTGTCTGTTTAAAATCATATATTCTCTTACAGGTATACTCTGGAAATGATCAAATTAGTGCCACATAATGAGAGTGCGTGGAACTACTTGAAAGGGTAAGACACTGCTTTCACTGGTTTATCACGAGGGAACCAGCAGCCTGCTGCTAGCAACATCATGGAATGTGCTCCACAGCCAGGTTCTCAAGGAACGTGAAGGAGTTTTCTGTGTTGGTAGAGCTGAGAGTAAAGCAGAGTGTGGTCATAGTAACCCCCAGGCCTTGTGCCCTCCCTCTGGTAATCCCCAGGCTTCGAGCCCTCCCTTGGTCTCCCAGGAACACATCAGCCCAATTTTCAGAACAGTACTGTAGAACCATCAACTCGGGACCCCCGTGAGACCAACAGGACACCACACCAATGTAATTAGCAAAGAAGGATTTTTAATTAGACAGCTCGAGCTGGACCACCATGAAATGGTGATCCTGAGGGCAAAAAATGGTTGAATATTTAAGGGCAAAAACCTCAAGCAGGTGGGGGCTTGGAAACTGGGGCTTGGGAACTGTGTCAAGGTTTGCAGTCTATCAAGGCTTGCAGAACAATGATGTTACACAAGGCTGCTCAAGGATGTGGTTAGTTCCTGGAACAGTCTGCACCTTCAGTCCAGGAGTTTAGGTTCCCAGGCCCTCAGAGTAGGTCAGGAATAAAATGGAATCTGAAAATCAAGATGGAGTGAGTTATGCTGTCTTTAAGTCTCTCAGTACAAAAGAAATGATAATGCACTTTAGTAGTATTTGTAACTCCTCTAGGGATTTGCTTTCTCAAAGAATGGAGCACACCATTCGTGTGGGCTCAGTGGAGTAAGGCAGCACAGACGAGACAAGTCACTCAGATGGGTGGACAGCCTTTCTACTGTCAGGGTTGCTTCCAGTGACAAGTCTTACTCTTAAGGTTTCCGAGGTCTGGCCCTCAACACAGCCTAGCTCCTCGGCCCACAGAGCATACCTTGAGACCCAATCACACTTGGAAATGCGCCATCACCTATAATCCCCTAATAGCTGAGGTGTGAAGAACCACCTCACAAAGAAGTAGGGACATATCTCTTGCTGTTCTTTATACCTTTGAGAAGAGTTCTGCTTCAGTGGTATATGTCATGTGTACCTTGAGTTAGAAATGATTGTTTTACAACTTTCTTAGGTGGATCTTGTTTATATCAGGTTGCTCTCAGACTGACGCTGACAGTGCCTTGAACTTCTTATTCTCTCCCTCCAATTTCCAGATGCTAAGATCACACATGTGCATCACCATGCCTGGGTTGTGTAGTGCTGAGCATTAAGCCCATGGCCTTGTGCCTGCTAGACAAGCACTCTGCCAACTGAGCCACATCCCTAGTCCAACTTCACTGTATTTTAAGTTAATTTTTTACTCAACTTTAAACATCTATCGATAAGACCCACACAGTTTAAAATAAGTTCTTTTTTCTTTCACCGCCTCACTTGTTCATAACAAGTCTTCCTCGCTTGTGTCTCAGGCTTCCTTTCTCCTGATCTTTCTCCAATTGTGTGTGCTCTCTCAGAATGGAGTTTTGTTTTGTTTTGTTGTAGGATTTTGCAGGATCGTGGTCTTTCCAGATACCCTAATCTATTAAATCAGTTGCTTGATTTACAACCAAGTCACAGCTCCCCCTACCTGATTGCCTTTCTTGTGGATATCTATGAAGACATGCTAGAAAACCAGTGTGACAACAAGGAGGACATTCTTAACAAAGCTCTAGAGGTGAGTTGGTGTACAACAGGGTCCTCACATTACCTCACCCACTGCCACTGCTATTGCACCACATCTCACGGGAATTCTCAGGGCTCTTTCTAGTTTGGGGCAGCACTGTCAGTTTGTAACTAACTGCTGTACAGCATCTCATTTGCATGACCCACACTAAATTGCCATATGCCCCTGAGATGGAATTAAACATTAATACATTTTTATTTTTCATTTTCAGTTATGTGAGATCCTAGCTAAAGAAAAGGACACTATAAGAAAGGAATATTGGAGATATATTGGACGGTCCCTTCAGAGTAAACACAGCAGAGAAAGTGACATACCAGCGAGTGTATAGCAGCAAGAGCATCCGGAAGAGGTGGACGATGCTTCTAGGCCTGCTATGCAGGAGTGCAGAGCAGTTAGAGCGGTCATCTCTTGCCTGTGCGCTAAAGTTGTCCAGGTGCTGCTTTTAACAAGAACTAAGTATGACTCCTGTGTGCTGACGCTGTTCAGACTAGCTCTAAGAATCCATGTTCTAAAGCAAAGTCATTGGAGGGAGGGTGAAGAAAACTTTCCCATCCAGGAGCTACTGCTTTTGTAGTTCTCCCAACACTTACTCCAGTCCTGTAGAATCAGCTCCTCCTGAGAGACGTGTGTGCAAGGCTGCTGCTGGGAGCTCCTGATCTGCAGTGACCTGAGTCTCGGTGCACTGCACAGGTGCACCTGCTGGT
>JADRCH010000126.1:3774000-3831487 GCA_019843965.1 Rhynchomys soricoides | reverse complement strand
CAGCACTCCATCGGACTAGTGTGTTAGCTCCAGCAGCATTCCATAAAGGGTTTCAGTGTTAGAACACCAAACCACAGCTAAGGAAGTCACTGTGCAGAGTTGAATAAGCCTCTTTTCTCCACATAAACTTGGAAAATAACTTGTAGTAGAGAAAATACATTTTTAGTCATTTTTAACATTTTATTTTTGTTTTTACATCTTATGTTAGTATTTGTCACTTGTAGATCTCCCAAATCTCTAGTTCTATATTTGAAAATAGCATAAAATACTGATATTTTAGCAGCATTGTAGTAGAAACAGTAAAACACAGCCTAGGGGTCAATTGTGATGGTGCACACCTCTAATGCCAGCATTTTGGGGGCAGAGGCAGGCGTATCTTTGTGAGTTCAAGACCAGCCTGATCTACATTTTGGGGTCCAGGTCAGCCAGGCCACATAGGAAGACTTTGTCACCAAAAAAAAAAAAAAAAAAAGCAAAAACAAAAAAACAGTCTATGAACATTTGTCCTCAGACATTACCATCAGTGACTTAACTTTGTTTTTAGGGCTGCTGACTCAGCAAAGCTGTTCCGGACTAAGAAGAAGCATAATAGGCCCAGCATAGCAGCACATAGCTGTGATCCCTGCATACAGAGGTTTACCACAAGTTCAGTGGCAGGCTAGGCAACCAAGTGAGATTCTGACTTGACAAAAACAAGCAGGCATGGTGATATATGCCTGTAATTCCCACGTTCCAGAGGCTATGGGATAGCCAGACCCTGCCTCCCAGAGATGCTCTGTTAGTCTGTCCTCAGTCTGCTCCACACCCTCTGTTCTGCCATCACTCTGTGTTTGTCTCTCAGATCCTACATAAGAACAGTGTGTGCTCACAGCAGCTGAGCCATTTCAGCCCCTTTGAGATCCTTTGTACTTTAACGTCTGTTGGAAGAATTTGTAGTGTACGTCATTCAGCATTATTTTGGACATAAGCAGAGCCCTCATCATTAGCATAGTTCTCCAAGAGTCTTGTGCTGATTGGAATCAGGTGTGTGATATTCAGTCAGTCAGCCTTCAAGTGCTGAGATTAAAGGCAAGTACCACCACACCCTGCATACTGAGAACATTTGGTTTTCATGGAAAACCCATGTCAGTTCTCTGACCAGAGACCCAGATTCTAGTTTAACCATCAAGAAACTGCCCAGCAGTCTGCACAGTGCTGAGAAGTAGGGATGGAGTGTTCAACCCTACATGAAACATCTGTCCTACACACAAGTACCTGGCTGAGGAAGAGGAGGCAGGATGGATGTAAGAGCCAGAGGACAGGATGACAGGGAGGGGTGACTGTGGGATGCCGAGTGTGGACGTGCCACAGCTAGTGCACTCAGAAAGTCAGAGCCACGTGATTACCTGCACAAGCCCAAGCCAGCTGAAACTCCAGTAGAGCCTGGGAAGTGCTTTCTCCCCTTTCCCAGTACCAGGAAAGACTGCCAGGGGATCACTGCTGTGGAGGGAGAATCCTTTCTGAAGGCGAAGCTATTGGTGGCTGGACCCATACCCATGCATATAGGGGCAGCCCTAGTGGGAGCAGCAGCTTGGAGAGCAGAGGAGGAGGAAGAAGAGGGAAAGACATAGAGCTGGGAAGAGAACATGTTGGGAAGAGGGTGGAAAAGGGAAATGGAGGAGGATCTGACCTTAATTCATTCCCTAATAAGAAGAAATTAAAAAAACAAAAAACAAAAAAACCAGAACCACAAGAACCTGCCTATATCCACAATTGTGCTACAGCAATGGATCTGGATGGGCTAGGGGTAGGGGTGGGGTGCTGGTTTGGGCTTCTTCAGTATCCATTTCCACTGGGTCGAAAGGAAGGCTCTACTGTGTTCTGGTCCTGCAGCTTTTGGTTGGCAGTCACATTTGCTACTGTGGTGCAGGCGGCTGGGCATAAATAAAAGGCAGAAGTAAAAAGGGGGACAGAACAACACAAAGATGAGGGTGTCCTCCACTCCCTGACTTAGGAGTCTTTGCTGCGTCATGCTTAACCAGAGGATTTCCAGGTTTTGAGCCATCTGAATTCAAGTCAGGGGAAAACAGCAGACATGCCCTGGCCAGATCCATGCTGCTCCAAATGCCAGGTCGTCCTTGATCCACCACAAATAGCTCTGCCATTAATTCTGCTTGGATTTTGAAGCTGTGCTTTACAGAAGTTTCAGGTGTCAGCTCCATTTTTCCGGAAGTCCCCTCTCCATAGTTTCTTGAAGTCACTGTTTTATTGGCTTCCACTGTGTGAGAATAGCATGAGCTCCTGAAGTCGAGCCCTAGTACCACAACATTAAAAATGTGCATATAAATCATTTCTGAAATTCTGGCTGTTATACATCAGGTATATTTTCTACTATAAATATCCCTGGTGCTGGAGAGATGGCTCCACAGTACCTGAGTTTAGTTCATAGCATCGGTATCAGGGGGATCACAATTACCAACAAGTCTATCACTCCTGGCCTTTGAGTTCTCTGGCACCCACGCAAGCACGCATTTGTCAGTCTGAGAAGCAAAAGTTGCTTATAGGGATTCTTTTGGGGGATGTTTTGTTTTGTTTTTGCCCCTCTCCTTTGGTGCTTCCTAGATCAAGGTCCCAGGTCCTTTAGCATGTGTGGAGTTAACACTCATTGTTTGAATAATAAACATAGACGGGTTCTTTAAACCTGCATGCTGTATGTCTTGACTTCAAATCCGGAAACAAGGTCAGTTTAGAAGTAGATGATATGTGTATTTTAAACAACAAATTAGGTGGTGCTACATCTGATTTTCCATTCCCCAACCGTACCTCTCTCATTTCACATCAAGTACTAATGCTAGTGTGACTCGTCGAGACCTTCCAGCCTTCACTTGAGGTTTGGACCTGAAATCTGTGAAGTGCAGCTTTGCATCTCAGGTAGAAGCTCCAAGTCACCTTTACATGTAGTTTTCAAATCCAGAGGCATCAGTGCACTGAGGCCCGGTCTGCGATTTGCTCTTGCTGCTTTTCTGAGGATCTTTGGCAGCCACTGCTTTGCAGAGAGTGTAGCGGTCCCCAGCCCCAGGCTCAACCTTGCTGTTTCCTGGCGTTCTCCAGCCTGGCTCAAGGAAACCACAACCAGAGGCTTGATGAGGGTGCCTACGCCGGCGCGGGCGTCCAGTGTAAAGCAGGAGGCGGCCACCAGGGGGCAGCCTCACGCTCGCCTCCGACCGCTTCCGGCCGCGCAGGCGTCCTGGGATGTGAGCTGGATTGGTGGTCGACAGGTAGGCTCGGGGTCTAGTGAAGCGGGACAGGGTTCTGCGGGGCCTTTCCGAGCCTGACCCTCCTGTTCCCCCAGGGCCAACTCTAGAGTGGGCTCCCATAGGGCTCATGAGAACTAGGCTTGGAACTGGTGCTGGCAGCGGCCCCTCGGGTGCTTACCGTGCATCCCTCCTCTGGGTGTTGACCATGCACTCCCTTTGGGTGGTCACCGCGCAACCCTTCTCCCTGTGCATAGCGTGCACACCCCCTCCGGGTGTTTACTGTGCACCCCTCTCCTCCTCGGTATTCATGGTATCCCAGTACCATGCACTGGGCGCTGCTACTGAACTGTGAGCAGAGGTTGTCCTCCATGCTCTCACTTCCTCTCCCTCCCACTCCCCCCCCCCCCCCCGTCTTTGTTAAAAACCAGTTTTAGACGTTTGGTAAATTTGATGCCCCCTCCTTTCGCCTGTGCAAACTAAATAATATCCAGACTATTTAAATAGTTATCGGGAAGTAAGACTTAATCTGAATTGTATTGGTGACACCAGCGCCTTCTCGAATTGTGAAAAATATTCTGGATATTGGCAGTTCATTTAGTTGCCTCATTTTCCTGTCTAACCTAAGCAGTGAACAAACAGCAGCTGGTCCTTTTTCACCGCTATCAAATAACCTTGGTGTTTAAATAGTGCTGGAAGTTTCTACTCAGCCCACTACACAACGTCATTTAAACTCTGCACAGTCTACAAGAAACAGGTGTGTTAATCGATTGCCAAGTGATGAGGGTTCCGAATAGATCTGATAATATAGATTCTAAGGTTGGAGAGATGGCTAGTGGTTAAGAGCACTTGTTGCAGGCGACCTGGATTCAATTCCTTAATGGCTCACCATTGTTCATAATTTCAGGTCCATGGAATCCAGCACTTCATTCTGATCTCCCTCGGCACCAGGCACACCCAGCATACACTGTACAGTGTGCATGCAAGCAAACACTCATGCGTCTAAAATAAGTAAATTTAAAGATGTGAATTCTAGGTTCCTGCAGCATTCTGTCTGTGATGCTGGTAGCATTTGAGTATGCTGGCTTTTCTTACTATAATCAGCTTTTAAAGGGGAAGGGTTTGCTTGGGCTCAGTCCTGGGATTCTTTGCTTATGGCCTGTGGTCGTTATGCACATCATGACGGGAGAGAGTGGTGGAAGGGGAAACTGAAGGAAGGAAGACCGTGAGGAAGAGGTCATTTTACTTCCTGGCATCCTAGAAGCACAGAGACACAGGCTGAGGTCCCAGTATCTCCTTCCAGGTCACGCTGTTGCACTCAGAGGCTTCCTTGTAGCAGACTCTGCCTCTCCAGGTTCTGCTGCTGTCCGGTAGTGCCAACAGCTGGAGACCATGTCTTTTATGAACAGGCTTTTGGAGGATACTCACCCAGACTGTAGTGAACTGGAAGTGCATATATGGGGCCAGAGAGTGAGTAGTGGGTGAAGATTTATGAGGACAGCTTCTCAGTGCTGCCACAAATCCCTTGCAAAACCCTGGAAAGGGGCTGACATTTTACATTCAAAAGTGTGTGTGCCCGTGTGCGTGTTTCACACGTGTGTCATGACATACATGTGGAGGTCAAACTACAACATGGATGTTGCTCTTGGCTTCCTGCCTTGTTTGAGACGGGGTCACTTTGTGGTGTCCCACCATGTGTCTGCTAGCTGGCCCAGCAGCTTCTTGGCTATTCTGTCTCTACCGCCCGTGGGATTACAAGTACATCCGTCTTCTCTTGGGTTCTGGGGTCCTCACACTACCCACTGAGTCATCTGCCCAGTCTGCCTTGTGTTTTCTTGGGGAGCGCCCTTTCCTAAAACTCGCCCAAGCTAAGGTGAGGAGGAGGTTGGGGTAAGATTCGACACTGGAAAGATGTAACTATGGTGTTGGTGTGGTGACATTGGGTGAGAGAAGAAATGGGATGGGAGGCGCTACAGGGCAAGTCCCACAGAGAACTGAAGAGACACCGTGGGCATGAGAAAACCCAAGGAAGACGGGGCTGTGCGTGCCAGAGATCATAAAGACAGAAAAGTGCAATGTGACTGGCCAGTCAGTGCATTCTTCTTAAGTAACTGCTTTGTGAGGCACCGCAGATAGTGGGACCAAACATCAGAGAGCACGTAATCTAGAGGGGAAAGGGTCTACACAGCTCCTAAAGGGTTTCTTGAGCGCACAGGAGTAGTTGGGGGCTGGAGTGTGGCACATAGCAGGTGTGCGTGCATCTGTCTGGAGAGGTGAACCGAGACTGGGTTCCAGGAGTTTACTTTCCCCTTGGTGTTCTCCAGGGCATTGCATCTTGGCATATGCTGAGCATAGGCTATACGACTATCTATGTCCCTAGCTGCTCAGGACTCTTTTAGACTTGTTCCTCAGGTCACAGTGGGACTATTGAATGCTCGTATTCCCTGGACAGGAGGGTGTGAGGGTGGGATTAAATCTGTGGTTTGGAAGGATCAGCCTCTGTGTCTGAGACTATGGCTCTTAAATAGACATAAAGAAATATGTACACATTGTGTTTCACACCAGGGTGGTTGTGAATGCCTGTCATTCCAGCACATGGGAGACATGGGAGGCAAGACAATTGTATGGTCGCTCTATACAATGAGATGGGGGCCGGGGGAATTATTTTACTGATGGTGCTAGAGTTAGTCACAACTAATGAAGTAGAATAGATCATCTCTAAAATACAGTGTGGTGGGCTGACAAGATGGCTCAGTGGAGATAGGGGCTTGCTGCCAAACCCAATAACCTGAGTTCAACCCTCAGGATCCACATAGTGGGAGGAGAGAACCGATTCCTACAGGTTGTTTCCTGACCTCCACATGTATGCCTTAGCAGGTGTCATCTTCCCATATTCAAATAAATAAATAAAATTTAAGAAATTAAAACAACAGTGCTGTGCTTAAAAACAAAAATAAAAAACAGTTGTAAAGTAGACTGTTTACTGCTCTAGTTGGTGGTGTGAACCTGCAAGAGCAGGGCCTAAAAATGAGGCAGACAAAAGTCTCACTCAATAGCCAACTTTATTCAGAGCATCGGACAATTTATACTCTGAGCGTTAAGAGTCACCTGGGTAAAATGTCCAATCACAAGGGCCAGCTGCATGTGGCAGAAAATCTTTCTCCATAGACGCACATGAGTGACAACAGCTGAAGTAAATCCACTCCTATTTGTTACATCTGGGAGGAGCATGAGAACGCCTTCCAAGACTGATTCTGTGTTTCTAAGAAACTGAAGTCCCCAGACTCATCTTGTTTTCTTGAGTTTTCTCACAAGCTCCCAGAATTCCCCTCACACAACTCCATTCTTGGATTGTTCTCCCACAGCAGGATTCCATTATACCAGAAGTAGCACAAAGCTTGGGAAGTTGGGCACAGACTTGTGTCCACAGGGAAACACGAGTTCAACAGTGTCCACTAGAGAGCCTCGCTTTAGCGTTCTTCCAGATTACTTAGAGAACTTTCAATGCAGATTTGTGTTTCTGATGAGTAGTCTGAAGTGAGCACCTAGGAAAATTGTTCTCCCTCCCAAGTTCCCAGATCCACAACTGGAGAATACCAAAGAACAACCATGAGGCTAATGACAGCTGGGGATGAAGGTATCAGAGATGCTTCAGGGGTATATGTAACATTTCAATTATTTCTCAGAGATCAAGCTGGGGTGTAGTGTAGCTCAGTGGGGGATCACATGCTGTGCAAAATTCTGGGTTGGATCCCCAGGGTAATATATATTTATAGTAATTTTTTGAAAAAAGATTGAAATATAGTCAGGACAAGTGGAGATTAACAAAAACTGAATAGATGGTCTTAATTTTATTTATATTTTTCTTTTGAGGCATTTTGTTAAAGAAGGAAGATCCTGTCTCCTGTGTGGAGAATGGATTGGAACACAGAAAGACCATACAGGAATCAGCTATAGAAGACCGGGTAAGACGTGCTGGTGGTACGTGTCAGGGTGGAGTGAGGGAAGGGCCTCTGTGAACAGGTTAGAAAGAGTCAGGTGATACCGTATGTAGGGCATGGCTGGTTCTGAGGTCAAGGGAGAGAGTGTTGGGAGAAAGATCTAGGCTGCGGTGTAGATTTAGGGATCGTGAGCATTTACACAGCTACCAGAGACCAGGCATGAGGTGAGATGGCTTTGATCTGCAACACCCTGGAAGGAATCTTACCATCTGATGCCAGCTACAGTCTACTGCCTGATTTTCATAGCCCTGAGCTAAGCAAGCATTTACCAGTGAGCTGTATCCCAGCCACATTTATCTTAGTAAATGATGGGTAAGAGACCATGTGAAGTTCAGACTCTCGTGTCTGTGAGTAAATGCTGTTAGTACAGCCACAAAGGTTGGGTTTTCCACTCTGTAGCGGCTGCTCTTACAGCCTGGCAACAGTTGAGTGGCAGACCCAAGCCTGTGGGGTGAACTGGCAAGATGGCCTCCAGGTGGCCTCTCTGACTGAAACCAAAGTGACTGAAGTCAGGGTTTCCTGAGCACACCCTGCAGACAGCCGGAATGAGCACCAGCATTTTGTCCTGTGGTCTAACCGGAAGCCAGTGAACTGTCAATTGTAGTATTTCCTCATGTTGCTGTGCTCACACCACCCGTGTCCTCTCGGGCTTAGGAGGGGGAAGGAGAGATTCCTTATTTACTGAAGTCAAATGTGTAAAAGAATAAATAGGTTGGGAAGAGGACTTGAAGATGAGTTTGGGAGACAGTCTTTAAGTTGAGATATAATTATTTTGTTCGTTTGTTTTCAAGACCCGGTTTCTCTGTGTAGCTCTGGCTGTCCTGAAACTCACTCTGTAGACCAGGCTGGCCTCAAACTCAGAAATCCGCCTGTCTCTGCCTCCCGAGTGCTGGGATTAAAGGCGTGCGCCACCACTGCCCGGCTTAATTTTTCGTCTATGGGTATTTTGCTTGCATATGTGTCAGTGTGCTATGTGAATGCAGTATCTCCAGAGGCCAGAAGACACCATCAGATCTCCTGGGCCTGAAGTTATAGAGGTTGTGAGCTGCCTGCCATGGGAAACCAAGCAGGGCACTGAGGAATGCAGGCTTGTGGATGGAGACCCTGCTGGGAGAAAAAAGAAACTGCTGAAGGTAACCTTTTTTTGTCACTGTTGATGCTGGGTCCCCATCCCCACCCCCACCCCCCAGTCTGAAAGTCAGCTTGGAACATCTCTGTCCAGCACTTCCAGGGACAAGCATCCTTTGCTTGAGGGTGCATCCTAGGCCTGTCCCCATCCAGGCTCTTCCACCATGGCTCCTTCATCATGGCCTATAGTGGCCCTGTTCTGGATTCTTTAGGTCCTTACTTGCAGTGTCTCCTGAGTCATCTCTAGAAAATCTTGTTACAGTTATTGTCACCCACAAGTTTGTCAACTGTTATCTCAGATTATTGCCAGGGCCTCTGCAGATCTTTCCCACCCCAAAGCCACTTTGTGCTCCTGCAGAAGAGCTACCTTTGCTTGTCTCTCAGGACTGGGGTGCTCAGCTGGCATAACCGAGGTCCCACATTCAATCCCCTGGGCCACAAAAGAAGAGAACCTAAATATTTTGTTGTTGGGCTGGAGAGATGGCTCAGTGGTTAAGAGCTCTGACTGCTCTTCCAGAGGTCCCGAGTTTAATTCCCAGCAACCACATGGTGGCTTACAACCATCTGTAATGGGATCCGATGCCTTCTTCTGGTGTGTCTGAAGACAGTGATGCACTCACATAAAATAAATAAATAAATATTTTTTTAAAAAAAAAAAACGTTGTTGTTACTGGGTTGGGGTTCAAGACCAGGGTCTTTCACATACTGGAAGCTCCCTGAGCTATATCACCAGCTTGTTCAGGGGCTTTTGGTAACTTCCAAGGAGCACCCTAACTTCCCAGCTAGCTTTAGGAGACCCTTGTCTGCTTTCTATGCTATGCCTTTGTCCATCTACTTTTTTTTTTTTTTTTTTTTTTTTTTGGTTTTTGGGTTGTTTTTTTTTTTCATTTTTGAGACAGGGTTTCTCTGTGTAGCCCTGACTGTCCTGGAACTCACTCTGTAGACCAGGCTGGCCTCGAACTCAGAAATCCGCCTGCCTCTGCCTCCCAAGTGCTGGGATTAAAGGCTTGTGCCACCACTGCCCGGCGTCCATCTTCTATCCCAGTCCTGCAAATTCATATTTTGCTTTTGGTTTACTAAATGTTCAAGCTATCAACTTAGTGTGACAGAAAAAGACCAGACCTGGTCTGGATGAACTTACATTTTAGCTTGTAATGAAGAATAACATTTCTAGCCGGGCAGTGGTGGCGCACGCCTTTAATCCCAGCACTCGGGAGGCAGAGGCAGGCGGATTTCTGAGTTTGAGGCCAGCCTGGTCAACAGAGTGAGTTCCAGGACAGGACAGCCAGGGCTATACAGAGAAACCCTGCCTCTTAAAACCAAAGAGTAACATTTCTTAGAGTCGCTCGCGTTTGCGGTTCATCACACAAGCCTGCAAGTGACACTGAAGCTGACTGATCCCATGAGTGGGTGTGGCCACCTCTAGCCCACTAGGGACATCAGAGACGTCCATGGAAATCGAAGTCAGTGGTGCTTTCTACTCGTTGTCTCCTGTTCTGCTGTAGGGACTGACATGGGACAGCAACATGGAACCAGGAATGGTCTCACCCACAGAGAAGTCCCCCGGGGTGTGGGGCTGCTGCTCGCCATGGCCCTTATGAATGTGCTCCTCTACGTCTGCCTCTACCAGCTTTTCATCTCCCCTGGACGGTCCACCGAGGACTCTAGGCGCTGCCCTCCGGGTTACTTCAGAATGGGACGGATGAGAAACTGCTCTCGCTGGTTGTCCTGTGAGGAGCTGAGGACGGAAGTCAGGCAGCTGAAGCGTGTTGGGGAAGGAGCCGTGAAGAGAGTGAGTATTCTTGTGTGCTGCCGTCAGCAGCATCGATGGAAGAACGATGGCACCGGTCCTGCAGGACGGCTTGTGGCAGGAGTTTGAGGCCAGCCTGGGCAGCAGAGTGAAGCACTGGCTTAAAAGCAAATAGGGAAGAGCCGTGAAGGCCCTGTGTGTCTGTTCTTGAGCCTAATGCTCACCAATCTGGAACTCTGGTAAACATCTGGAGGCAGGGTGACGGGTGTGTCAAAGTACACTCTCATACGGAAGACTGGAAACAATACTTTTAGGAGAAGGGCCAGGGATGTAGTTCAGTTAGAAGATTGCTTGCTTCAATGCCATTTTTGGCTATGTGGGAAATGTAAAGCTAGCCTGGGCTATATGAGATCTTGTTTAAAAATACATATTTTCAGAAGCACAGTTCATTGTGTGGCCATTAGGTGTAGGGGGGGGCTCCAGTTTCAGGAAAAAAGTCCTAGGGTTGTAAGTTTAAAAAAAAAAAAAAAAAAGTTGGTACCTAGTGGTAGAGTGTAATGTCATCAGTTGCAGAGTTACCTGCTTCTAGGAGAAAACAGAAACAGGGTAGACAGCGTGTAGAGTTAAGGAGGGCTCTGAGCCTTCAGTACAGCACAGCAGGCCTCAGTGATGCGCTCCTGCTCTGAGACAGACACCTCTTTTCAGACACTCACCCTTTATCTTAGTTAATGGTCTTCTTAATGAGTTAGGAGGACCAAAGGCTCCGAGGAAAGCATCCTCATCCTCTCTCTGTGCGCTCAGTCTGTACAACTCCCTGCACACATTGTCCTGACTCTCACAGCTTGACTTATAGAGTGGTTCTCACCCTGCCTTCATTCCTGTTGGGGCATGAATAAGCACAAATCACAGAAAGAAGTCTTGACTGCCCAGTCCCCTGCAGCTGCCACTCTCTGTCGCTCCAACCCCCCCCTCCCACCCACCCCCCAGGGCTCTCTGTCACTGTCATCCTTCCCCAGTGTGACTTCCACACTCCAGAAAGCTGCTTTTGTTGATGTCACCGGCTAAGCATGGGCTGAAGACTGCCTTCTTCTCCTTTAGTCCTTTCAACAAGCTTGGACTCAGTTGCTTCTTGCCCTTGGACTCTGGTTTTCTGGGAGTGTCCACGGACTTCTTGTCTTCAGCTCTTGCTCCTGTTGGCAGTCTTTACTGACTGTCTTAATCATGGTTTCTATTCCTGCACAAACATCATGACCAAGAAGCAGTTGGGGAGGAAAGGGTTTATTCGGCTTACACTTCCACATTGCTGTTCATCACCAAAGGAAGTCAGGACTGGAACTCAAGCAGGTCAAGGATCAGGAGTTGAAGCAGAGGCCATGGAGGGATGTTCCTTACTGGCTTGCTTCTCCTGGCTTGCTCAGCTTGCTCTCTTATAGAACCCAAGACTACCAGCCCAAGGATGGCACCACCCACAAGGGGCCCTCCCCCCTTGATCACTAATTGAGAAAATGCCTTAATACTGGATCTCATGGAGGCATTTTCTCAACTGAAGCTCCTTTCTCTGTGCTAACTCCAGCTCGTGTCGAGTTGACACGACACCAGCCAGTGCACTGACTTCTCTTCCCTTGTCCCAACCATAGATGACTGCTTCTCAACCTGCAACAGTTTGGAGGGAGATAGCAATGTGTGCAGACACTCATGGTTATCATTCCTGGACGGAGGAGCTGTTATTGGCATTCAGTGGGTGGAGGCTGCAGGTGTGCCAGATACCCTATACCATGCAGGACAGGCCTGTCCCTCAATACATAGCTGCCTGGACTGAACATAGCCATGCTGAGGCTGAGAAAACATCTTTCTGTGTCTCTAGATATAATCTAGTATCTAGACTTTTGATACTAGTTGAATTTTACTGAGTTTATTTATTTGTTTTGGTTTGTTTGGGTTTTTTCAGGACAGAGTTTCTCTGTGTAGTCCTGGCTATCCTGAAACTCGCTCTGGAGACCAGACTGGCCTTGGATTCAAAAATCCACCTGCCTCTCCCTGAGTGCTGGGATTAAAAGTGTGTGCCACCACCACCACCACCTGGCTCTGTTGCTTTATGTATTTAACAAACTCCCTTTAACCTCTGTCCCTGAGTCCTAGATCCACACAATCAACTGTTTATTTGACGTCTCTATTTGGAGTTCTCTGAACATGTCTGTATGTACTGTGTGGAACTCTTGTTTGTTGGTTTTTTGAAGTAGGGTTTCACTATATAACCCAGACTGTTCAAATTCATCATCCTCCTGCCTCTGCTTCTTGAGTTTGGGGATTACAAGTATGTGCCACTACAGCTGACTCGGTGTGGAACTCGTGGTGATCTCTGTGAAGCCTGCTTCTCCCTCTTGATATATGACATCACTTTCCACCGGAAGCCATACACCTGGGAAATGTCCTGAATCCTCTTCTTCTGCCAGCCAAGAGCAGGCTGTGCTCTTTGACACCATGGTACACAATAGCTCTCAGGTTCTTCCAACCTTTGATCTCCCCCTTGACTCTGCTTTTCTTTCCTTTCCCATGAGTTAGCTGTTCACTGTGCTGAGTGTCATGTGTTTGTGTCTATAGCTCAGGGATGGCAGGGACTACCCTGGTCTGGGTCATTTCCATGTCCTCTGTGCCACACCTGCCTCCTAGGAAGTGTTCGTTTCTCAGCTTGCCTTGGAGAGAGTCCAGGAATGATGTTCTCTGTGGCCCTGTTTCAGGTCTTTCTGTCTGAATGGAAGGAACACAAAGTCGCTCTCTCCCGGCTCACCAGGCTGGAGATGAAGGATGACTTCCTCCATGGACTGCAGATGCTGAAGTCTCTACAGAGTGAGCATGTGGTCACACTGGTAGGCTACTGTGAGGAAGATGGCACTATTCTTACTGAATATCACCCCTTAGGTTCCTTGAGCAACCTGGAAGAAACACTAAACCTTTCAAAGTACCAAGACATGAACACTTGGCAGCACAGGCTGCAGCTAGCCATGGAATACGTCAGCATCATTAACTACCTGCACCATAGCCCCCTGGGCACGAGGGTTATGTGTGACTCTAACGACCTGCCCAAAACATTGTCCCAGTATCTGCTAACAAGTAACTTCAGTATTGTGGCAAACGACCTGGACGCACTGCCCCTGGTGGACCACGACTCTGAGGTACTTGTAAAGTGTGGCCACAGGGAGCTCCATGGGGATTTCGTGGCTCCAGAGCAGCTGTGGCCCTATGGAGAAGACACAGCCTTCCAAGATGATCTCATGCCCTCCTATGATGAGAAAATTGACATCTGGAAGATTCCAGATGTCTCCAGTTTCCTTTTGGGGCACGTGGAAGGGAGTGATATGGTTAGATTCCATTTGTTTGATATCCATAAGGCATGTAAGAGCCAGATCCCTGTAGAAAGACCCACTGCTCAGAACGTTCTAGACGCTTACCAGAAGGTTTTCCATTCACTCCGAGACACTGTGATGTCGCAGACAAAAGAAATGCTGTAAAAATGAGCTGTCTAGTGGTGTGCTTTACGGCTGAATAGCATCCCAGCTGTTGTACTGGTGGTGATGAAGGAGCTTTGGATGGATGGATCTTGACCCTAGCTGTTCAGCCACGTAGGCCCTCCTCTACATCTGCCTGCATATTTGAGTGTTCTGCTCTTCTGGCAACCTACATAGAAGCTGCCTAGCGAGAAAGCCTTGCTTCACTGCGCTTCCCGGTGAAGACGCAGAGGATTCGTGGATTTGCACAGTGTTTAAGGGGAGTGATCAAACGGTAACCTTGAAGACATGTTGCCTGCCCTGGTAACCGTTTTTATAGACTTGTATAAAACAGACATCTGTCAGTGACCATTTGTGAAAAATACCCCACTAGTTCCTCAGAGACAATTTTTCCTAATTCAAAAAGTCCTGTTGGAAGCTGGGGATGTTTTAGCTCACTGGCAGGGCACTTGCCTAGTTATGTGCAAAGCCTTGGTCAGATGACCGTAGCATGTGCATACACACTCATGGGCAAACAAAGACCATTCTGGATGGCAGAAGTGTGTCCCCCTTTCCTGTCACTGAGCTGAGTGTATATGGTCTTTAGCTATTTTGTGGGTTCTTCTTTCTTCCACCCTTTTTTCTACCCTTTCCACCCCCTAACGCTAGATAGGAGAGAAAAAAGATAGAAAGGAAAGTGGGCAATGTTATTGTTAAACTCCTCCTTGCTGATTAGGGGGCATTGAGTTCCTTGGAGCAGTCATCTTTGCTGTCAGGATATCTAATTTCTTTCTGTTTCTTCTTTGCACATGACTGTTTCACAAACAGTGACCAACAACAAACAACCCACCCTGCCTCTTGGGAGCCCAGCATTTATATACCCATGAAAAGTCCCCAGAATTTCACACATCACACAATCATGGAAACTATCTGCAGCTGGCAAAACCATGCCTCTGCTAGAGCATGAGACAAATCATAGTCAGCTGCTGTGAACAATCTGAAGCAGCCCCACATCCCACACTGTTTCTTTTCTTTCTTTTTTTTAAAAACCAAAGTGCACCATGATAGCATGCTCTTGAGATTGTGAATGTCTAGAAATGTTTGGAACAGCAAGTTAAAGGAACTTCCTTACCTGCCTTGGATGGTGCTTTGAAATCCCTGCTGACCTGGAGTTTCTGTGTGAATATTTCATATCCAGTGTTCCTTTGTACTGGAAAGTACCGAGCCTGTCCTGAGCTTGCATGACTCAACACTTTTAAACATTGTGGAGCCAGGAATGATGGTGTCCACCTGTAATTCCAGCACCTGGGAGACAGGAGGAACCAGGAATTCAGAGTTATCCTGGGCTATATACTGTGACCCTGTCTACCCCAATCCCCCAATTAAAAAAAACAAAAAATCTCCCTGTGGTGCTGGCATCCTTATTTGGAAGACATGGGAAATTGGACATGTGTTAATGGTCACTCCTAAGATGCCTCTTGTCTTCTCCTTGAGTCACAGATCGGGGCCCACCTCAGAGTCTCTAGCTTCACAGATCTGAAATGAAGTTCAAGAATTAACTGGTTTCCTGTGCTACTGCTGCTCTTCCTCCTCCCCCTCCTCCCCCTCCTCTTCTTCCCCTCCCTCTCCTCTTCTTCCTCTTCCCCCTCCTCTTCCTCCTCCCCCTCCTCTTCCTCCCCTCCCTCTCCTCTTCCTCCTCCTCTTCCCCCTCTTCTTCCTTCTCCTCTCCCTCTCCTCCTCCCCTTTTCTTCCTCCTCTTCCTCTTCCTCTTCCTCCTCATACTCTGGGGCACATTTGAGACTCACTGCCTCCTTGAGGCGGAGGTACAACAGACAAAAGAAATAGGCAGCATTGGCATTGTCTCATCTTCTGTACCCTATGGCTGACTGGAGGGTGAACTTGCAGGGTGTCTGAGCTGGCCCTCGAAGCACACATTACTCCGTTTACTTGGGGTTTACAAAAACTCCCCCAAACCCCATTGGCATGAGGACATTAACACGTGTTGACCAGGGTGGGGAGTAATTAGAACCCTTGCTATGTTGCTAGTGGGGACTTAACAATGCAAAAGCATGCTGGGAAAACAGTCGGCCAGTTCCTCAGAAAGTTTAGAGTTATCACATGCCCCTGCAGTTCTTCCAAGGATAAACCCAGTAGGATGGAAAACTTGTTCACACGATCCACTAACATTAGTGGTACAGTTACTCAGAATAGGCAAAAGGTAAAGAATACCCCAAATGTTGATCAATAATGAAGTATATGTATATCCATCTAATAGAATTATTCAGCCTTAAGGAATGACAATCTGGTGCATGTTATAGTTAGCCTTGAAAACACTGTGGAAGAAGCCACTTACAAAAGACAGCATGTTATGTAATTGTATCGGGAATGCCCAACTCTAAAAAGATAGAAACGGGAAGGTGTGTGTGTGTGTGTGTGTGTGTGTGTGTGTGTGTAGGGTGGGAGCAGGGTGGGAGAAGAGGAATTGATGACTACCGGAAGTGATGAAATGTGCTGAGAATACACAGCGGGAGATTTTTATGCAACTCCAAGGGGACTCGATATTGACTTGTACTCAACTGGAAAACCTTCAAAGATAGACCACAAGGCTGAGTGTCTCGTCCTTTTCCCTTGATGGGGCCAATTGTGTGGGATTCATCCATTTGATAGTGACTGCTCCCTTCATATTTTGGGTTAACGTAAGGTCAAGCCTTTATACATCCTCTTGTGGACTGTAAGCAAATGCAATTACATATGTCAGTGGGAGGCAACCAATCAGAACTCTCCGAGGAACTCAGACCATTTGGACATTGGCACCTACCACAGTGCCCTCCTTAGGCCAGCCATGGGCTGCATTACAGAGTTAAAATGCAAAAGCTGGTACAGCGCCATCCCTGGGGTGAGTTTCTGACAGGGATTTCTCCCAAACTGTAATTAACGGGATGAGTACCGGCAAGACCAGAGTGCAGCTTTTACATTCCAGGCTCCATGTCTCACAAGAAACTGAGAATGTCCCAGGCTCCAACGCCCTACCCTCTTCCTGGAATGTCAGGTGCAGGACCAGGATAACCTTCTTACAGGCCCAAACCAATGAATTTAAAGGTTAAGAGTGCTATCCAATGAAAATGTGCCAAGTTGCTGTTTCTGTACTATGCCCTCTGAAAAAGTATAAAAATGCTTGTGTGAGGGTTCACCTCTCCTCACAGTGCAGGTGGGGCCCAGAGTTCTGGTTCAAATACTTCCTCTTGCATTTTGCATCAATCCCCAACTCCATGTGCTCACTCAGGGGTCTCGGGTAAGTTAAGACTCCCCAGAGTCTTACAAAACAAGAGTCAATGAGTGGTTACAAAAATAGATAACTCAGTAATTTCACATCTCTGGCTAACGGCACAAGCTTGTGGCGTGTACCTTTCCCCACCATGCACAGCAGTGCCTGTGTTCAAGAGGGACCATAGCCAACCTCAGGGACATTTACAATGGAATGATCCTGAAGTCCAAAGTCCAGAGAGGACCCTAAATACAAACAAGAATGTAAAATACTGAATCCTAGTTCCTTGTCCTACTCCATAGACGCCATGTTCACGCATGGCCCTCTCTTCCTCTTAACAAAGACCTGTGCTCGGCAAAAATTTAAAGGAAAAAAATAAAGGAACCACCAGAAGTGAAACGTGACTATGATGTTGGTACAACTGCTGAAATGTGTGGTCTGCTGTGCCTTCTCCTGCTTCTGTGATGGTGTTGCCAATGCTCCAAAAGCCTTGGCATTGTTATTTAAATCCCTACCAAAATATAATCTATTTTAGAATGATTTCAGATATAGACAGGAGAAAAAAAAAAAACAAATTTACACTTTCATAGGATTCCCTGAAACTAGAGTTACAGGTGGTTGTGAGCCACCTAATGTGGGTGCTGGGAACCGAACCTGGATCCAAAGAGTGGGAAGTATTCTTAACTCTTAATACATGAGGTTCTTTTTGTTATTTATTTTATGTATGAGAGTGTTTTGCCTGCATGTATGTCTGTGTATCGCTTGTGTGAGTTACTGTGGAGGACCCCCTAGAACTGGGGTTACAGACATTTGTAAGCTCCATGTGGGTCCTGGGTTTCAAACCTACATCTTAACCTCGAGGCCATCTCTCCAGCCCCCATGAATGATGTTCTTAAGTGCTCCATGGAGCCCTGTGTGGTCTACCACAGGCATTTGGAAATTGGGAGTCTACGCAGCTCTTCTGAGAGAACTCCACAGCCACCTCATGACAGTTCCTGCCTTTTATGGGATGATGTCAGAGACCAGCTTTAGTCCCTTGAGACCATCATTGATGTCTTGATGAAGGTGATGCCTAGAGCTTTCTTGGGCACATAACCAGTGATTCCTTCAAAGATCTTGTGACGAACGGGTGGGCCTGAAAGCCCCAGCCCATCTGCATCCCATTTGGTCTCGCTGAGATGTGGGACCCCAACTGTACCTTTTGGGAGCTTGTGTCCCAGGAGATACAAATTCTCATGGTCATTATTTATGACATCTGTCAGTTCCCTCCTGTTAATCGTTTGGCCCAAAGACCCACATCGGGTTTTTTTTTCATTGCCGCATAATTTTTTATTCATTATTATGTCTGAAACACGAAATAAGGACTGTGGACAGAGTTTCTGAAAGAGAACATTCCAATGTGATATTACGCTCTCCAAAACCTTGCATTTGGCTTTTTTTTTTTTTTTTTTTCATTACAAGTTAAGGCGTAAGAGGTTCAGGTTGAAAGCTAGGTTACATTTATTTCATTCAATTGCCATGTAAAACCATTAAGCACGTCTGGTTTCTTTATTAATTTAATTCACTAACACTGTTTTAGAACCTTTTAAAAATATGCAATGTGATTTTATTTTATTTTTTAAATGCAGACTACAAGAATAGGAGAAACATTACAAAGATGGAAACCTAGAGTCACTCTTTTTCCATAGAACAAGGCAAAAGTGAGGGGTTTGGGAGAGGAGGTTGACTAGGAAAGAAAAAAAAGACTCGAGTGTTTGGATGCTTGCTCCAAAGGAAGTGGCACTATTAGGAGGTGTGGCCTTCTTGGAGTGGGTGTGGCCTTCTTGGGGTGGGTGTGGTCTTCTTGGAGTGGGTGTGGTCTTCTTGGAGTGGGTGTGGCCTTGGAGGAAGCATGTCACTGTGAGAGCAGGCTTTAAGGTCTCCTATGCTCTCAAGCTATGCCCAGTGTGACACAGTCTCTCTCTGCTGCCTGCAGATCAAAATGTAGAACTCTCAGCTCCTTCTTCAGCGCCATGTAAGCCTGCATGTCACCATTCTTCCCACCTTGATGATAATGGACTAACCCTCTGAAACTGTAAGTGAGCCCCAGTTAAACGCTTTCCTTTATTAAGATTTGTAGTGGCCACAGGGGCTCTCCACAGCAATGAAACCCTAATTCAGTGTGCATACGTTTTAACACAATTATACGTTCTCTAAGATCAGTTTTGATTTCTCTCTCATATCTATTTTTTTCTCTGTAAGTTTTATTGAAGACATCTAGCCATTCTTACTATATTAAGATAGTAATCACAAATTCCATGGATTTGCAAAAGTTCCTTAGCAATTTGGTTTTTTTTCTTTTTTTCTTTCTTTCTTTCTTTTTTTTTTTTTCAAGACAGAGTTTCTCTGTGTAGCCCTGGCTGTCCTGGAACTCACTCTGTAGACCAGGCTGGCCTCGAACTCAGAAATCCGCCTGTCTCTGCCTCCTGAGCGCTGGGATTAAAGGCGTGTGCCACCACTGCCTAGCGTTTTTTTTCTTTTTAATATTTAATATTTCCCCTTTTATTGATGTTTGAGTGCTTGACTGCATTTAAACGTGGATATGCGGTGATCCTCTGGCCACACTTGTGAGCTGCAACATTTTGGTCCTCACTGGGAACCACCTCCTGAGCTCTGCTGTGTAACTCACCCCCCTTCACTTCCTTTGACACTAGAGGCTGAGAGCTCTTCTGCTCTGTCTGGGCAGAGCTTGTGGCTACACAAGGGGGGTGGGCGGCAGCTCAGGGGAACTCAGCAAGGGATGCTATCCCTTCACTAAAGTGAAGCATTAAAAGTAAATGCTTCGCTTTTAATTTTCCCCAGCGTTTGGCAACATCGAGGAACAGCAGGAAGCAGCCAGGCTCCTCCTCCTCCTCCTCCTCCCCCTCCTCCCCTTCCTCCTCCTCCACCTCTTCCTCCCCTCCCCCCCTCCTCTTCCTGTGTTACAATCCTCAGGTACAACACTCTTAACTCTACCAGCAATCCCCTCAGCCTGGGCACGGGAACTCTTAGCCCTGAAAACCTCAATGCATTCTTGGTCTTTTGCATCCAGGGCCTGCAGATTTTCTTCTCAGGTTCCTTAAAGCTTTTTTCTCTTTTAAAACCAACTCTCTGTTGGTTCTTTGGTCGCTGTTGAAAGGCTCAGTTGCTTCTTTGGCTGGGAGACAGCCACAATTCTCTGGGCTGGCTGCTCTGCACAGCTTTCTTTCTTTCTTTCTTTTATTTTTGTTTGTTTTTGGTTTTTCGAGACAGAGTTTCTCTGTGTAGCCCTGGCTGTCCTGGGACTCACTCTGTAGACCAGGCTGGCCTTGAACTCAGAAATCCGCCTGCCTCTGCCTCCCAATTGCTAGGATTAAAGCCATGCGCCACCACTGCCTGGCTGGCTTGCTCTTTCTTTCTTTCTTTCTTTCTTTCTTTCTTTCTTTCTTTCTCTTTCTTTGTTTCTTTCTTTCAACCAGTTCGGCCCACACTATTGAAACTGAGCAAGAGAAATCCACTTGAGAGAAGCCTTTTTTGTGCCTGAGGCTATAACACCAGAGACAGTAGTTCAGAGACACTCACAGCTAACTCACTAGTGAGCTGGAGCAGCCTGGAGCTTTGGGCCCCTCAGCACTAGTCACAGGCATTCAGGTTTAAGTTTTGGATCAATTACAGTCTCCCTCCTTCTTCTAGTTAATGTCCCCATGGAGTCACTGTGAATGCCAGAGTCTTGGAAAGCCTTCCCAGCTTGTTCAGCATCTGTCAAATGCTGCCTGTGTACCTTGTACTTCCTGCACGACAGCAATCACACCGTCTTGGTATTGGAACTCTAGAATTGTCAAGTAGTTCAAATAAAGAATGTAAAACTAAGGCAGGGTGTACCCAGAAACCTCTTTACTACCCAGCCTAAGCAACAACGCTGCCAGCCGGAGCCTGCCAAGACACTGGCTTGACAGTCTGCTCTCTCCCTCCTAACCATTGTTTGAATATAGTGTTTATCTTTCCATTTGTAGGAAATATCAAAAATTAATCTTTTCAATATAAAACGTGTTTAGGACAAGGAATTCGAATAAATTTTAATCTCTCCTACTTTGTAAGACTTTTATGAAAATGTTTTAATCCTCCCTACCCTGTAAACCCTGTAAAGGCCACTGCATTTATTTTAGGAGTTTAATGGCCTGGAGCAGTGACTCTTTCCTTAATAAACCAATGCCTTTCCTCTTTCTCCTTCATTTCCTGTGGGCCAATTCTTTTCAGACTAGCTAACCGGATAAGATTGTGAAGTTGGGTTCCAGCCACTCCCTGAGTTATAATGAAAACCAGATTCATTTCTATCTAGCTGTGTTTGTGTACGATACACAGAGCACACTCTTGATCAAGAGTCAAGTAGTTTGCCATGTCCAGATACTTCAGGTGCAGTCATGGTCTCTTTCTTTGTGGCCCAGAACATATTTCTAACACATACTGTGGGGATATCCACCAGAGAAGACTACTCAGACATAGGTTTAAACCAATAGGAAGTCCTTATTAGCTAGCCAGTGAGCTCCTAAGCACAAAACTATATGCTGGGTTGCTATACTTCAGTTAACAAAACAAGGTTATTACCTTTAGAGACCTTCCCAGAACTATGGACTTTGATGGATTAGACCTTTGTTTTAGTTTTGGAGGGTGGTACATTTCATATGCTGATTATAGATCCCGAATGGTTCTTTCACTAAGACATCAGTTGTGCTAAAGTCTGGGGGCCTATTACCAAGAAATATTAAGAAACATGTTCAGTACTGGATTCAGTGACATTGGAGCCTGAAACTTTTCAGCACGGGTGGGGTTTTTTTTCCTTTTTCCTTTAAATCTTGGGATCCATTCTATAGTTCATAATTTTGACCACTGTTGTGTTTAGTAACACAAGAATGTGATTCTTTTAATGAGGTTGCATGTATGTTTCTTGGCATAATTGAATTTGTAAATGAGTAGATCTAAGAAAGTAAATAAACAGTATTACAAAGCTAAGCACAACCAGTTTCCCTTCATTGGCTTATGTAAAACTCTCACATGTGGAAATGGGAAGGTCTGCTTATTTCCACTGCTGCGTGATGAGATGCTGTCTCATTGATGGCCATTCAGATTGCCCACAGGATTTCACAATTACAATTTTATCACCAATATCATGCCTGCCCTCTTCCACATGTGATGGTTTCTCCCCAAATACAGACAGCAGTGGGGTTCTGCAGCCCTCATCCCCGGCATCTTTAACTTTCATAGACTGGCAGCAACCTGTTCAAGTCCAGAAACAGGGGACCTTTTAGGGGGTGTATCATTCACTCTAGATAGTGAACGCCCAGAGCTAGGATGCAAAAATTTAGTTTTGTTTGTTTGTTTTTTCGAAACAGGGTTTTTCTGTGTAGCCCTGGCTGTCCTGGAACTCACTCTGTAAGCCAGGCTGGCCTCGAACTAAGAAATCCACCTGCCTCTGCCTACCAAGTGCTGGGATTAAAGGCGTGTGCCACCACTGCCCGGCTGGATGTAAGAATTTAGAACATTCAGGGAATGGTGAGGGAGTGGATGACTGGGGAAGCACAGACCACTCTTTTGCGGTTTTCTCCAGATGGGACAGAAACACTGTGCAAAGGGTAGAAAAAAGCCAGGCTGCCCTCTATGGTGGCCAGTAGCCGGACACACACTTTCCCAGCTGGGCGGGGCTTAGGAAGCTTCCAAGGGGCGGGCCTAGGAAGGGCGGCCCCGCCCTCCCCACGCTCTCCCCGCCCTCCTCTGCGGGACAGGAGTGGTGACGCCACCGGAGCGGGCGATGACGGGCGGGTCGAGCTCGCGCAGGCGCCGGGCAGAGAAGCGCTGCTCGGCTGCGGGGACGGAGCGCAGCTCCCCGAGAGAGGCTGCCGGCGGCATGGGTGCGGGCCCGGCGCTGGCAGCGCTGCTGCTGGCCGGGTCGGTGCTGAGCGCCACGCTGCTGGCTCCCGGCCGCCGGGCGGAGCCAGGTGAGCAGCCGCAAGGGCTCGGGGCAGCGGGGACGGTGCGTGGGCCTGCCCGGGACCTCCCCACGGACCCCGGGGCTCAGGACTTGAGCGTGGCTCCGGGTCCATGCTGGGGTGGACCGCAGTATCGGTGTGGCGGGAGCTGCGACCCGAGTCTGGCTTCCCAGGTTCAGTTGTAGGGCCTTGCTTGGGCTGGGTGCTCAGTCCGTCTCCAGGGCAAAGGGTGAAAAAATAGGAATTCTGGAACTTCCCTCGACTCGGGTCTGAAGGTCCACAGGGTCCTGCAGCACCATTTCAAACTCCTGTCGAGAGGACTTTGGGTAGAAGACTGAGGCGAATGGACACCCTCTTCTCCCCCTACCCCTTGCCTTTACACATTGTTTGGGATAGAGCCTGTCATCTGGCAAGGGGTGTCACCTGCCTTTTCTCCATCCATCCATCCATCCATCCATCCCTTCCTCCCCCCTCCATCCCCTTTTCTGTATTGGAATTGGAATGTGGTGCCTGGGTGGAACATTCCTCTAGCTTCCAAACTTTTTTAAAAAAACAAAAAACAAAAAAGAGTACTTAGCGCTCTTTCAGCTTCCAAACTTTAAAAATACACTGAAATAATGCAAAAAGTACAAAGAAAGGAGTAAATTAAACTTGCAATTACAACCCGTCCTTGGGAGGAGAAATTGAAAAGAAAACCATGCTGAGTTTGGGGTCTGGTCAGGGAGTTTGAACTTTTCTGTTCTTTTTTGAAGCTTCCCAGGCAATTCTGATGTTCAGCTAGGCCCGAGGGACTCTGCATGCTTGCAAATAATAAAGTAACAATGGAAACCTAAGCGTAAAACATACTAGTAAATGTCAGGAAGGGACAGAGAGAAGAACAGTTGCACAGGGAGCTACTCTCACTGCAAATGGAAGACCACCAAGAATGAACGATGGACTGGAGAGATGTCTCCGGTTAAGAGTATCGGTTGCCCTTCGATACCACCCTAGTTCGATTCCCAGCACCCATGCCCAGGCACGACCACACATGACTCAAGTTCTAGGGGTTCTGATGTCACCTTCTGGCTTCTTTAGGCACCAGACACTCATGTGGCATACATACATACATGCATACAGGCCAGGCACCCAATTTAAATATTTGAACAGGAGAAATGAAAAAGAAAATGATGACAGATAAAAACCAACCAACCAAAAACCCCTAAGAATACCTGGGTTTAGGAAAGCGGTAAATAAATATTCCAAAAGTCACAGGCTAGGGAGATGGCCATGTGGGAGGACTTGTTAAAAGTGCTGTTTGCTGTTTTCTGTTTATCCGGTTGAAAAATGAGAGGTAGATCCAAAGGCTAATGGGGAGCCAGAGGTATAGAGCAGATACCTGTGGTAACCTAGGGTGTTAACAGCTGCAGCTGACTGAACTCCACTTAGACCAGCCTCCCAGACGGTCCTGACCTAAAGCAAGTAGGTTGATCTCTCTAGGTCACACAGTGGTGCCTGCCTGGAGCACCAGCTACTTGGGAGACTGAGGCAAAGACTAGTCTAGTGTATAAGACTGTTGGGATGTGGTACAGTAATATTGTTACCAGCTGGAAGAATATGGTCTCTGCAGATGTCGTACACCAGCCACACCAAAAAGGACTGGAATTTCATAGTACTTTTGAGATGGCATTAACATTTTTGAAAGGCTATTTTTTGGGGAAAAAAATCCTTACTCGAAGAATTCATTTTTTAAATACTTTGTGTGTGCGTGTGCGTGTGTGTTTAACATAAATGTGTTGTCAAGCCTGACTGCTTGAGTTCGGTCCCTGGAGTCTATGTGGTGAGAGGAGACACCCCAGTCCCTAAGTGAGTACTATCTTTGTGCCACCTTAATGATGTCATCAAGCAAGTACCTCTTGGTTGAATGCTGGAGCAGTGAGTCTTTGTGCCCTTCACAGTTTTGTCATACACTTCATATCTCTTTCAAATGTGCTATTAGAGCTAGGAGATTCATAATCTCCCACCAGAATGGTGGGATGCAAGAGCTCTCAAACTTTTATGAGGCTAAATGTCCCAGGAGTCTCACCCACCTGCACATGTGACTTGGGAGGGCTGCAGTCTGTATGTTTTTCTTCCAGTCAGTGTAAGTGGGACTTGGTTGCACTGTTAGGCCTGGCAACTGCTCTTGGCTCTGTGTAGTGCTGATGGTCAGGGTGGGCGCCATGGTTGGATCTTGGTCTTGATATTCCCCTGGGCTGGACTTCAAGGATGACGGTCTTGCCTGTCAGAGTTTTCAAACCCATCTGCATCTTCTGTTTCATTTTATTTTATGTGTGTGTGGGGTTTGCCTGCATGTATGTCTCTGCGCCATGTGTGTGCCTGCAGAGACCAGAGGAGAGTGTGAGTTTCCTACTGGTGCTGGGAGTTGAAATAGCATCCTCTGGGAGAGCAGCAGCCTTTGATGTCTCTTGTTGCCTCCTTGGAGAGAAGGAGCTGCAGTTTGCATTGCTAACAAGCTGCTGGGGCAGAGCTAATAACTAACATGGTGACGAGGGAATATCATAGATGCTTGGTTCAGATCAGTGAGTTCATGGAACAGCTGTGGACACGGGCAAAAAAAAAAGCTGTGAGCTTTGCTTTTCTGTAAAACAGAAAATAGCCTAGCTTAGACGTCTATTATGTGGAGACCGTTACTGCTTCATGGAGTCCTCACGCGCTGGGTGTGAATGATGCTGATGGAATCCTCACTTGTAGTTGAGCCATCCGTGCAAAGGGATGTGCATGTGTCCTTCCACACGCATACATCTGCACACACGGGGCGTTGTGCTGGAGACTCCACGTGCTCCAGAGTGTAGGTGCTGTGAAGCACTGCTCTGCAGCCGTCCTCTGTCTCTTTTGTCTCTGGCACCCTTCAGGTGCTTCGGCTGTTCTGGTTATGTAACTTTTCAATTGTGATTCTGATCAGATTTAGATGAAAAAAGGTCCATGGAGCTGAAGATGGATCAGGCTCTGCTGCTTATCCACAATGAACTGTTGGGAACAAGCCTGACTGTACACTGGAAATCCGAATACTGTTACCAAGTACGTATTGTACGCCGCTTCAGCATTCACCCCAGGCTTGTCGGACACCTTCTTTTATTGTTCTCAGACCTAAGCCATTTCTTGTTCCCTTCATAGCTATAGGGTAAGGAAACAGTTCATAATAAAAACCTAGGTAGAATGTGGTCAGAGGAGAATGCTTAGCCACGAATGAAGGATGTCTCTTACCCTTTTTTATTTGTTCTTCTGCCATGTGTGGTGCCGTAGGCCTTTAATCCAGCACTCAGGAGGCAGAGGCAGAGGCAGAGGCAGAGGCAGGTAGATCTCTGTGAGTTCGAGGCTAGCCTGCTTTACAAAGAAGATTCCAGGATAGCCAGAGCTACACCCAGAAACCCTGACTCAAAAACAAAAAACGAAAACAATAGAATGCTAAATTTAATGGTAGGCTATATTTATTAACTTGCAAAAAGCATACCTGTGAATAATAGGTATGAATACCTTGCTCGGTTCCATCATGGATGGCAGTCATTACCTTAATATAAAATAACTGTCCGAATAACCACAATTTTAAGTTTTTTAAAGTATGAAGGAAAAGTTAGGATTTTTTTTCTTGAATATTATTTTCTCTCACAACTGAGAGACTTTCAAAACCTCTAACAGGATTAGAGGTGTGATTTATGGAAAAGTACCTGCCTAACAATGGAAAGCCCTGGCTTTGACCCCCAGCACTGCCAAAAAACAGCAGGGCCTACTCGGAAAACACCCTGACACTCTGCCTGTTGGGCTTTTGTCTTAACAGTGCACTTTCCAGCCTCTGGCGAATGTCTCTCATGATGGGAAACCTGCAAAGCCAAGCGTTGTGGCTGTCTCTGTGAGCACCCAGCACGGGTCCATCCTGCAGGTTAACTATACCTTGGAGGAGAGAGAAGCTTGCAGGTCTGTGGCTGCTCCTCAATGGTCTAACTCGAGTTTGCTTTTTTTTTTTTTCTGCATGATTTTTGCTTTTCTTAATCTTCCTGATCCCGTATATAAGCTTTCATATCGTTCTTTGCTGATGGTGTTAGCAGCGTCTAGGTCTGGTTCTCAACCTTCTTAATGGTGCAGCCCTTTAATATAGTTCCTCGTGTTGTGGTGACCCCCCACCATAAAATTATATTTATTACACTACTTCATACCTGTTATGGATAATTGTTGTTACTGATATGATTTATAATGTAAATATCTGATATACAAGTTATCTGATATACAACCCCCAAAGGGGTCGTGGCCCACAGGTTGAGAACCTCGGGTCTGGCTCCTTACTCTGTAACTGTTTGCCATCGTTTTGCCTGCTCCTTGTAGGCTGGAATACAAATTTGGAGAATTTGGAAACTATTCCCTTTTGGTACAGCCTGCTTCCAGTGGAGCCAATGAAATTGCCTGTGACCTAGTTGTTAATGACAGTCCAGTCAACAGTAACCTTCGTAAGTACATGTTTCTTGCTTGGTTTCTTAAATTTGTGTTCTTGGAGACTTCAGTCTCCTTGCTCCTGACTTTCATGGCGTGTTCATTAATTAAAAACATGGATTATATATTATCTCTCTCATTTGTTTATGGTACGGTTGTAGTTCCCTTTCTTTTTTGGTGCTGGCAATTAAAATCAGGACCTCACACATGCTGAAGCATTTGCTCTAACACTGGCCTATACCTCCAATCCTGGTTTGATTATTATTGTGTATACTAAGAAAATCATGTGATGTAGCACCATATTTTGATATTGCTAGGTTTACTTACAAAGCGTACAGTTGTAAAAAGTCAACAGACTAGAAAGAAACTGGAAGTAGGACAGTTGACTTTCTGGTTGGGGATGGAGGGCACACATAGTGTTTCCTGTGAACCTTGTCAGTGACAGCCAGCTGAGGTTCCCTTACAGTAAGGAGCACCTTCATTTACCTACAGCTCTACTGCAGAGCATCTGTCCCCTTGAACCCTCTCTAGATATTACTGTGTGAGATGCTCTTTAAGGGGCAGCAAGGAATCTTTGTGGCATTAATGAGTTCACGGAAAGCTGAATGATGTTACTTTAAAGGAATGTAGAGCCAATACCAAAGGGGCATTGGGGGAGCAGCTTAACTGGCTAAAGAATATTGAGGCCAAGCAAGATGGCCCAGCAGGTAAAGGCATCGGCACCAATCCTGAGGATTCAGTCCAACCCCTGAATCTCACATGGTAGAGAGACCAGACCCCTGAAAGTTGTCCCCTGACACTCTCACACGCACAGTGGCACATATGTACCCATTCATAGACGCCAAGAGTAAAAAATGTAAAAACAGTAGAAAAGTAATGAATGTCACTAGTGAAAAATAGCATATGTAAGTGGTAGAAAACCTGCAGGGTCACTATGAAGCAAAGAAGACAAAAATAAAAACCATTCTTAAGTTGCCTTAGGAGTAACAGGGGCACCTAATAATATTGGCTTGGGTGATTTAAAATTCTCACTTGAGGGCCAGTAAGATGGCTCAGCAGTCTTGTTGCTAAGCCTGAACCTGGAACCCATGGGGTTGCTCTGACACCAAATAGACAGGCCTTTGCTAGCTCAGCAGATCTGCATCACGTGGTCAGCTGCAGGAAGTGTCTCTTCAGGGTGCACTTCTGTCACATGCTCAGCCATAGGCATTGCCTCTGCAGTATGAAAGAGTTATTGGTAACATTGCATGGTACTGTTTTTGTGGGGAAAAAATAGGTTTATAGAAATGTTACAAAAAGTTTTCTGAATACCCTCTATCTGCCTTTGTTTATGCTATGTAATCTTACTATAATTTTCTTGTATAGAATTGTTGGGACCAGGAACTTTACCTTTATGTAGCACACACACATATATATATATTATAGACATTTAAACTTACCAAGTTGCTCTTTTTAGCATACATTTATTTATTGTGTTGGGTGGTGCCAGAGTCCTCATGTCGTGGAGTAAAAAGAAACTTTGAAGTTTTGGTTCTCTTCTTCTACTGTGAGGGCTCTGGGCGTGGGGCTTAGGGTGTCAGGCTTTTCAGCACAAGCCTTTAATGCTGAGCTATCTTGCCTGCCCTTAACGTCATTTCTCCCATCCAGGATCTAATCTACGGTCAGTGAAAGATAGTCCCTTGCCTTTCCTTGTCTTTCATGACCTTGATGGTTTTGAGGAGAACTGGCTGTTTTGTAGACTGACCCTGGTAGATATTTTCTCGTGAGTTGGTAGGGGTTTTCTGTCTGAGGGTAGAAAACTCCCCAAGGAAAGCTGTGACCAGACCTTCTCCAGGACCCACACTATGAACATAGTGAAGGAGGTAGGGATGAAGGATTTAGGGATGTGTCTGGGTTTTAAAATATGTTAACAAAACAAGAAGTGACTTAGTAGGTGAAACAGAGCAATAGCATTTTTGTTTGGCCGAAGTTAGAAGCCAGGCCAGTGCCCCTCCACTGAGCTGTATCCCTGGCCCCAAGAGAGGCAGGGTCTTAATAATACTAGCAAATCTCTCAGAACTGAGTGACGGTGTGTTGTGAGTATGTCATGCAGCTCTCCTGTTTCCTCAGTCTTCATTGTGCTTTGCCCATTCCATTCCAATTGCCACCAGCAGAGTAGTTGATGCCCTGACAGCTTTGGAACTTAAGATGGCATTTTGTGGATAATGTTCTTTCTTTGTTTTTAGCTGTGGGCATTGCAATCCTTGTTGGTCTAGCCCTGGTCATCGCAGTGTCCTTCCTGAGGCTCTTGCTGAGGTAAGTTGTTGAGGAGACCGTGACTGGGAAACTAACAAACCCAGAAAGGGTAATTTGGCCCTCAACTGACCGTTATTCCACCTCAAGGCAATCACCGAAAGCAGACACACATAGATGACCGTTTTCTTTGTTTAGTAGCATTTGCACATCCGCCATGACTGTTCTCGTCCTAGGCATCTGAGCAGACGCTAGTCTCTGACCAAGGGCAGGCTAATGAAGGTGTGAATGGGTTTTTGCATTCCATTCTCCCAAGATGGCTGAAGATGAGGATATTTATCTCCTGGATTGAGTTTTAGTTAGTAGAGGTGGTTTATAATATCTCTGAGTCTTGACATCTTACCCCCCCCCCCCACACACACACACACTCTCATTCCCTCTTAGCCCCGCTAGCCCAAGAGTCTGGGAGGCTAAATGTAGTACGGGATAGCATGTAGCTCAGGACCTCAGCACGGGCTCCCTTTCCCTGTGTAGACGCATCCGATTGGAGAAGCCATTTGGCCTTCTCTGCCTGGTTAACAGTGATCCTGGGAGGTGAATCAGTAGACAAGAAAAGAGAAATAAAGTAAAATAGACCTAAGCTGGTTTAATCAACTCCCAGATTTTTTTTTTTAAAGGAGTGTGTGTGTGTGTGTCTGTTTCTCTGTCTGTCTGTTTCTCTCCATCCCTGCCTCTATCTCTCTGTGTCTCTACAGAGGCCAGAGACATTAGGTTCCTTGGAGGTAGAGTAAAGGTAATTGTGAGCCACCCGATATCGGTGCTGGGACCCCAAGTCAGGTCTTCTTTAAGAGCAGTATACACTCTTAATTGCCGAGCATCTCTCTAACCCTTCGATTAGCTTTAGAAGAAAGTTCTTTTGTGTGTTAAAAGGGAGAAGGGTGACCATGGTGACACACACCTGTAATCCCTACAATTAGGAGGTAGAGAAAGGAGGATCTTAAGCCTGATCTCAAAGCCAACCTTGGCTCCGTAGTGAAACCTGGTCTTAGGAAGGAAAGATGGAGGGAAGGACCACAGAACTCACTGGTAACATTAGCTTGATTCAGGTTGGAAGAATGGACACATAACCTTCATTTGGCCACCTTGAGGGAGCTTATGCATGCTGACTCTGGGAGCTTTTGAAATCGTTTCCTCCTGTGTCTGAGAAGCCTGACCTCACAGTGGTCAGGCTCGCTTGCTGCTTAGACGTGACCACTGGACGCAGCTGCTTCCGAGGAGGAAAGTGCAAGGCTCAAAGTTAAGTTTCTTGGAGGTGCTATCTTGTCAGTCTTGTGGGAAGATGTTCTAATACATCAGTGTGCTCCCCTTGGTGCCTGCCCTGTGAATGGATCTGTCCCCTCACTTCACAGTGACAGACAGCTGGGGTGAGGGACTTGCAAAGAGGAACTGGTCATCTTGTCATCTTGCCCCTGTGTAATTGGACTCCTCTGGCTCTCCTAAGTGGGTAGACTAAACGCTCTGGCAGGGGTGGAGCTAAAGGCTACTCTTTGCCCTGTTGTTTCTCAACACATCTGTGTCAGTCCAAGGATGTTGTGTGGGTCAAGACTTTCCCCCTTTCACTTGGAGAACAGGCAGTCAAAGATGAATGTCTTATTTATTATTTAAGCATTTCAACTTCTCCATTTTGGAGCCTCCTTGGATGTGTCTATTTTAATGTCTTCACGTGACAGTGGCATTCGCAACACTGTGTGGACTAGAAATGGCCGAGGCTCCTCAAGAAGGTTGCAAGTGGAAGCATCAGCTGAGTGGGTTACATGTGCAGCTGATGTGAACACGTATAAAGAACATCCACGAGCCAGCAAAACTGAGCTGTTTCCATGCAGATAATAAGTAGTATTGTTACCCTTTGGGGGTTTTTTTGTGGGTCTTTTTTTTTTTTTTTTTGGGTTCTTCGAGACAGGGTTTCTCTGTGTAGCCCTGGCTGTCCTGGAACTCACTCTGTAGACCAGGCTGGCCTCGAACTCAGAAATCCGCCTGCCTCTGCCTCCCAAGTGCTGGGATTCTTTGAAATGCATGATGGAAAAGGTCTGCTTGATGGCTTAAATGAAGGCACTTGCCACCAAACCTGATGACCTGACCAATCCAGGTTCCACATGGAAGGAGAGAACCAGTCCCTGCAAAGTGTCCTCTGACCACCATTCTTTGGCATGTGCATACCTCCTCAATTAATAAATAAACTTAAGAAAAAATGTAAAATATGATTATGTCATGATCATGTTTAGAAATAAAACAGCTTCCCCCTCTTACAGATACTGCATTGTTTATGGATGGAGTGATTTTATGCCTGGCTTTCTGTAAAGTTATAGAAGGCAGTGAGTCTGGAGGGGGAACTTAGAGGAAGTAAGGTTGCCCATGTGTGGGTATTTGAAGCTCAATGACTCATTGCGTTTATCAAAACGTATGTGTGGTTTTAAGTTTTTGAGACAGGGTTTCTCTGTGTAGCCCTGGCTGTCCTGGAACTCGCTCTGTAGACCAGGCTGGCTTCGAACTTAGAGTATCCACCTGCCTCTGCCTCCTAAGTGCTGGGATTCAAGGTGTGCGCCACCACACCCAGTAAAAATTGTGTTTTTTTTTTAAATTGTGTGTTTATGTGTGTGTAGCAGGGATATGCACACTTTTTGGAGGTCAGAAGACACCTCAGAGGTCAGTTCTCTCCTACCATGTGGGTTCCTGAGATCAAACTCAGGTTGTCAGGGCTGGGGGCAAGCATTTTTACTTAGTGGGTGATTCTGTGGGCTGGAGATCTTTAGAAAGATTTATGCCCTAGTAATAATCTCATCCTAATGAAAAATCAATTAATGTCTTTACTCTTTTGTTAACCATGTAGAAGAATTGGTTCATTTCCAACGGATGCTCTCTCCAGTGTGCAGTTGCAGTCATGCAGAGTGTACTTTTTGCTTTTTTGTGTCCTGTGGAGTCATTCCTCAGTCTAGTGGTCACAGCTGTTGCCACATGCTTGTTCTTGTACTTTTAGCAATGGTGAGAACACTGGTTGCAGAGAGCACTGTCTCGTGAGATTTTCAGTCTTCTGGTCTCTATCACTACTCTTATTAGCTGATGAGGGCTTTTGCTGTTTCTAAAACTCTTTCATAATGTTTATGGACCTTAACATAAATTTTATTTCAATATCTAGTCAGTTTGAAAATATTACCATTCAAGACAGAAAACTAATGGAGGAATTTTTTTTTTTTTTAAATACAGTTTGGACGACGTCAATAACTGGATATCTAAGGCAATAGCTTCTCGAGAAACTGACCGCCTCATCAATTCTGTGAGTTATTCCAGTTTACATGTGTTGTCTGGAAGGTTTTCTAGATTTGAATTTATAATTTTCTTTTAGTGAGCATTATTGTCCAGTCTAATACATTTGATTGTTTGTACAAGGCCAGACTAGATGTCCTGACTGTTTTCCCTATGCTGATGAACCTAACCCAGGGCCTGTGTGTGCTACCCAGACTTTCTACATGCAGTAACGTTCCTGGTCTGGACTTAGATTCTTCTTCCTGTCTGCTAACCCCAAGTACAAGCCAGCATTCTTTGCAGATTTTCTTTCTTCCCTCTCCTCTTGCTCCTCCTCCTCTTGCTCCTGCTCCTCCTCTTCTTCCTCCTCCCCCTCCTCCTCCTCTTGCTCTTCTTCTTCCTCCTCTTCCTCCTCCTCTTGCTCTTCCTCCTCCTCCTCTTCTTCTTTCTCTCTCTCTCTCTCTCTCTCTCTCTCTCTCTCTCTCTCTTTTTCTCTCTTTCTCTCTCTCTCTCTCTCTTTCAGACAAGGTCACATGTACCTTAGGCTGACCTCTAACCTACTGTGTAGTATGTAGCCAAGGATACCCTTGACCCCCCTCTTGTCCACATCCTGTGTGCTGAGATTACAGGCCTGTGCCATCTTAGTTACTTAAGTGGTAACTAAGCTCTAAGCCTTGAACATGATGGGCAAGCACCTTCCCAACTGTCCCAGCCCACTCACATCTATTTTTTTATTATGTTTTATTATTCATTTATTTATTATCTTTGTGTTCGTAAAAGAGACACATGGGTGTCCATGTGTGTGCATGCATGTGCTACGGCCTGCAGGTAGAGCTCAGAAGACAACCTTTGGGAGCAGGTATTTTCCTTCCACCGTGGGGTCTGGGAATCAAACCCAGGTTGTGAGGCCCATGAAGTTGGCTTGGCCATCTTGCTAGCCTTTAACCTGCATCCCTAATAAGGAGCAGCCTTGTTCTCAACCTTTGTGGAGCCCCCAGTGCCCTCTCTTAGTGAGGACAGAAGTCTGGGCCGCCTTATGATGTACAATTTCCACTCAGCAGGCAGCCCCATTTGAAAATAAATGAACCAGAACATCAGTATAATAAGTATAAATGTTGATGGCCACTGTGATAATTAAATATACGGTTATATTTGGACTAGTAAAGTCTCTGCTGAGTATTTTTTTCCACACCTGTCCTGGACTACCTACGAACCAGTTCCTACCTTATTTTTTCAGTGCAGGGGACTGAATGCATGGTCTTTCACATGGTAGCAATCACTCTGCCATTGAGTTACATGGTAGCAAGCACTCTGCCATTGAGTTACATCTTCAGCCCCAGAACCAGTCCTGTGTCATCACATGACCACCAGCAAGATCAGCAAACACCATAAAAATGTCCCACTGAAGTGGAGAATAAAACCTCAGATGGGGTCTTTACAAAACCAAACTGTTGTTCAAAGATTATTCTTTTCCACTCCACTTTCTTTCCTGGATTATCAATAATGACACTTATTCCTTAGCCCTATTAACTATCATCTTTCTCCCTTTGCTTGGAAGGAGCTAGGGTCCCCTAGCAGAGCAGACCCTCTTGGCACTGATTGCCAACCAGAAACATGGCGTTCTTCTGCCTTGCCGTACCGTCTTCGATGCGTGGACACGTTTAGGGGGTAAGTGGAGCTCAGTGGTGGCACAGCCCCTTGTTAGATCTCGTAGTTACACGCAAGCCTTTTTTTTTTTTTTTTTCTTTTTTGAGACAGGGTTTCTCTGTGTAGCCCTGGCTGTCCTGGAACTCACTCTGTAGACCAGGCTGGCCTCGAACTCAGAAATCCTCCTGCCTCCACCTCCCGAGTGCTGGGATTAAAGGCGTGCGCCACCACTGCCTGGCACGCAAGCCCATTTTTAGTGTAAGGCATTTTGCGTGTCTTTGATTTTCTAGGCTGGTGTGGTGTTGCTCTCCGGAGGCCAAGGCGAAAGGATTCGTGGGAATTCAAAGCCATCTCAGGATACTTAGCAAGACCCTTTCTAAAAAAAAAGTTAAAAACAAAACAAAGCAGAGGTACCATCAGAAGACCGTTGTCTTGGGATTGTCATGATAAGGGGCTGGAGTATAAGCACACTGACTAGCTCCCTTGCGCATGCTGCTGGCGTCAACACCACAACTGACTAGCTCGCTTGCGCATGTTGCTGAGGTCAACACCACAAAAAGCAAACCAATAAGGAGTGAAGCAAAAGAGAAGATTGGCGTGGTGTTGAGAGGGAAGATGGAGGGAACACAGCCAGAACTAGTTTCCACAAGTACAGTAGATAGTTTAGTAGTCTGGTCAAGTGGCCATGTTCGGGACAAACTCTGGTTCACTGTATCTAGCAAACAGCAGCAACTTGGAAGGTATGCCAGCCCACAGCTGCATCTGCATGGGAAGACTCTCTTTCACCCTTTGCTGCTAGAACCCCTGGAAAACAAGCCCTCTGACAGCAGCTCCACAATCATGGGTCCCTCTGTACAGTAGAATGGTGAAGGCCAAACTCTGACAATGCAGATTTGTGACAAAACCAAATATAAAACACACAGTGTCTGTTCTTCCATTTGAGAGAACCCTGCAGTTCCTTCCCAGCACCGGGAGTCTTGAGTACCCCCTTTGGATATGTGGGAGCCAGTTCAGGTGCTTGGATAAGCTGCCCCTATCTAAAACACTTGGAGCCAGAAGTGTTCCAGATTTCAGAGTGTTGGAATGTTAACCACGAGAAATCTTGTGTGGGGGACCCAGGTCTGAACACAAACTTAGTTTTCTCACATATACCTCACATGTATGACCTGAAAGTGATTTTAGGTAGGATTTTAATGTGCCTAGGGGGGTGTTTGTTTGTTTGCTTTTGTCTTTTGTGTGTGTGTGTGTGTGTGTGTGTGTGTTTATTTTGGGGGTGAGAGCAAGGCATTCTGGGATTTAGGGCTAGGCTCCACACACGGTAAGTAACCACTGCTTCACCACCAGCCTAGTTCCTGCATCTTTGCTGTGAGCTGACATTTTCCACCAGTGGCTTTTCTATTAGTGCATTTCAGGTTGCAGATGAACCATCACAGTATACAGAATCAATAACAACCTTGTAGTCCCAAAGCCTCCACACCTCTAGCGTGTCTTATTTGAACTCTTAGAAGTACTGTGGAGTGTGCTTTTAATGGGTGTGCTTCACGGATGGAAAAGTAGAGCCACTAAGTCAAATAACTCAGCCACTCAGTTGCTAAGCAGGAGAAACAGGCTACTGTTGTAGGTGAGTCAGTGAGCACAGCAGGCTAGACCTTAGCATGCCAAGTGTTCCTTCTCAGATTAGCAGCCAATGATAACCTGTTCAGAAGCCATTTTACTGTATCTTTTTCTTCCCCGTCACCATTGACACGTGGAGATAAGAAATTCATAGGTGGACAGAAACTAACATTAAATACTTAGGAAGTGCCTACCTAATGAGACCGCAAGACTCGAGCTTTGAATCCTTAGTTGTGTGAGTGTCGTGATTTCAAGACAGTAAACCTGAGACATCTAAAATAATTAACACAAAGTTGTGTTACTAGAAACATGCTACTTTGTTTTCAGATCATTAGATTCAGTACCGTAGTATGAAGCCTTCTTTAAAATGGCTGTGTGTGTGTGTGTGTGTGTGTATTTGTGAGTGTTAGTTGTGGTTTCCTGGGCATGATACCCCTGTGGAATTGGAAGGATGCCTTACAGAAGTGAATTCTCCCCTTTCTACCGTGTGAGGCTGGGGTCTTCAGGCTTATATTAAGGGCCTTTACCAGCCAAGCCATCTTGCCAGCCCAAGTATAACCTTTTCTTGACATACCGGGTTAGATAAAAACATAGGCCGAAGAACATCATTCCGTGTCCCCTCTCTGTGAGTACCAGGTAATCCTATCTCACTTTAAAATTTTCTACTTGTGTCATTATCTGCCCTGTAGAGTCACATCATCATGTGACACACCTTGTCTGAAGTGTGTCCGTACTTGATGGCTGCCATTACATCACCCTCCCTTTGTTTGCCTTGTAGGTTAGCTCTCATCCTCATGGTCTTCGTTAATTATGGAGGAGGAAAGTACTGGTACTTCAAGCATTCGAGTTGGAATGGTAAGACTCTTCCTGCAGGTTGCTTGTAATACCCCAGCCCTGTCCCCAGGGAACTGCAGGTCAGCGGAAGACTTGGCATCCCCTGTGGGCTCCACCAGAGCCCTGCCAGCCTGCTTAGAACCACCCTGGCCTTACTCTGGGTCCCTTTGGTTTGGTTCTTTCAAGGATCTAGAGTGACTCTCTGTAGTGACACAGTGACTTTGGATTTTCCTGCTGTGAGACTGCGGGTCTCCACAGGGAATGGAAAGACTTGGTTTTACACGATCATTGATACATTCTAGATGGTAGAGCTAACATACTCTGGGGGAGTCTCCGTCTTAAGACTTACAGTCTTTCTTGGGGTGCCACTTAGGAAGATTAGTCTGAGTGGCACTCAGTAATAGCTATGAGTCTGACTGGACAGTGGATATTTTAGAACCAGAAAACTAGAATACAAGCATGGACATCTGAGAAATTTTAGTTGTCTCTACCCTAACAAGTCTATACCTGCAGAAGCCTCTAGAAGAGAGTTTGACCACTGGCACCCAGATTCCATGTATTGATGATGGAGTCTGTACTGATACAGCTCAATACTAATACCTAGAGTCCAGGTGCTAATAGAGCATTAGCTGTTTTTAAGTATTTACTTAAAACAGGAGTTATTGCTTCTTGACCTCTTAGCTAAGACCAAGCGTAAAACAAGATTCACCAGCTTGCAGAATGGCTCAGCAGGTAAAGGTGCTTGCTGCCAAGCCTGGCAACTTGAGTTCAATCCCCGAGACCCAGATTGTGAAAGTGACTCCTGCGGGTTGTCTTCTGACAACTCTATACATGCTCCCCCACCCATAAATTGATTAGTAACAGAAAAATTTAAAATGAGAGTTCTATCTCCCATTCATACCTAAACACCAGAATCTCTCTTGTGTGGGTAAATATTTTCAGTTATGTTCCATGTTGGACATTCTGGTAGAAGACATGGAGCGTCTGGTGGAAGGAGACAATAGGTTTTGGTTAGTATTGCTGGAAGGTCACAAACCTGTCCACAGATCTCTGGTTTTAGCCTCCATGAATGGTTTATGGTCAGGAACCTCCCCTGACCCTGGCAGGCGCAGTGACTGTGTAGGGGCTCCTGTGTGTGTGGTACTCTCTCTATGCAGCGAAATGTACACATTTGGACCTGGGAAGTATTTATATTCTAGAGTTCCCCTTTTTACTGTGTGTTCTCTGTTGTTTTACAGGACTGACTGTGGCTGACCTCGTCTTCCCATGGTGAGCTGACAATACATTGTAAGGGTTAATACACATGGTGATTAACAGCCATCACCAATAATGTGTTGGTGTTGAATAACAGAAAGAGATAAAAGCCTCCCCCCTGGAGATGTTTAACCACAAGCAAGTCCAGATTTGAAGTCTGTTCCTCAGTGCCCCATGCCTTCCATCTCCTTGTCTGTCTGTCTGTCTGTCTGTGCTGTGCTGTGTGTCGGTTTCTCTCTACATTTATTGATCAGCACAGAAAGCATCAATGGGAAAGGAAGGGGACACTTTACAGAAGTCTTTAATAGAGTTTTACCAGGGACTAAGTCACTGATTCCAACTGATTCAGACAACAAACAGTATTGTTTATCAACCAATATCCATAAAACTGGTTGCTTTCAACTTTTATGGTAGCTTTTTGGAAGTGAATCTCAACTTCTGTATCTGCTGCTTTTGGCAAATGATACACATGCATTATCTGGGCAAGGGGAATGGAAGAATATTAACAAGATTAAAACTATGCATTAGCTGAGGTGGTACGGTTGATGACATGGGAATACAAGGGAAGTCAGGTAGACTCTTATTGTGCTCTTAAAAGGTTAATGAATCAAGCAGGCTGCACACACAGCAGAATAGCAGTCTTAAGTGACTTCAAGGTGTATTAGTAACCCTGGCTATAAGGTCCAGCAAAAGTACCAGTGTCTTAGGATGTCAGAGGTATTTCACCATATTGCATTGGCCCAGCCTGTCATCTGCCCCTCCACAATCTCCTGTCCTTTGTCTGTGAAAGGCTGGAGCTCTCTCGACGACCGTTTCTAGATCATGAGCCAGCACTGACTGTTGTGAAGCCCTACCATAAGTTGTGTTACTGGGCAGTTCATACACTAGACATCATGTTTACGTATGCGTACATAAAAGACATTTGGTATCTCTGTGTCTCCATGAGATTGAAACTAAGACCTCGTGCTTGCTAAGCATATGCTCTGCCACCAAACTGTAGTCTCAGCCCCAAAGGTGAATGATTTCGTGGGGAACATCTTGTTAGAACAGATATCCTCTACTTGATGTTGAAATCCTACCACGAGTTCTGAATTTATCGTCAAGTTCTATTAATCTCCTAAATATGTGTAAATCATATCTTTTAAAAACAGGCACAGTAAATTGGGACCTGTGAATATGGAAACCTATGTAGCAGGAAACGAGAGGTGTAAATAAAACAGCACAGCAGTAGAGTGGGCACGAGCGGAGAGCTCGTGAATTCCTTCCTAGTCTTGTCGGCCATATTTCCCATCTGAGGCACCACTTGCATTCACTCTGATGCTCTAAGCAACTTTGATGCTCCATCACCGGAGACAGTTCCCAGACAGTGGTTCATATGTTGGGACTCTGGTGTTTTATTACTGCTCACGGTGCTCAAGGCTTGGGGAGAGATGTTTGGTTTTGTTGAGAGGGATTTGGATAAGGCACTTAGTGTTTGCTTGGATCTGGTAGTGACTTCAGCATGCTGTCTGCACAGCTCCTACTACTGTCGGGTGAGCAGCTGACCCTGGAAGGGAAGCCGGGAGACCTGGGAGGCAGCCAGAGCAAGCTGCATTTCCCTAATCCCTAGCCAGTAACTAAGTAGGAAGAGTACGCTGTGGTGTGCCAGTTACTTTCTGCTCGCTGGAACAAAGTATCTCATGGAAGGGCCTTGGGGGAAGAAGTTAATTTAGCTCAGGTTGTGTAGCAGCAGAGGAAGCTGGAGGTGGCTTGCTCACAGCAGGACCAGAAGCAGTGTCTCCAGGCAGGAATAAGGGCTGCTCCAGTCCCCTAGCCCCGCCCTACAGCCCTGTGATAGCCCTAAGTTGTCCCGGTTCCAAAAGGCCTCATGAACTCCTAAAACACCACCAAATGGGACTGACTGTTTGACCTCGCAAGCCTTTGGACATCTCACATGCAGTTTGTTTGTTTTTTCTTTTTTTAAGGGAGCCTTTGTGAGTTTAAAGAAGGGAAAAAGAAATAAATGTGTGTGACTCCTACCAGATAGGGAGGGGAGAGGAAGGAGGGGCTTTGTCTTCCAGGAGAAAGAATGAGCTTCTAAAAGGTGGAATGTTTTCTTCTGAAGGACTTTGCATGCTAGCGCAAGCCCCTTGCATCTCACTGTCTACAGCCTTTCTCTGACAGTTGCTTGGAAGGCTGTCCTTCACTAGCCAGTTTTCCTCCTATGACAGGATTCGAAGATGTTCTGTCAAAACTCCCAGCCAACAACACTGTTTGTGCCCCCCCTGTATTATGGGCCTAACACTGTTTCATGAATTGGCTACAGTGGATGGATGGTGTGTCACCTCCCTCCTGTATTCTAAGATATTAAGAATCCCTGTATAAAGAGTAGAAATGGCCGCCTACCAAAAGCCTTTCTTTTTAGGTTTGTGTTTATTATGGGATCTTCAATTTTCCTATCGATGACTTCTATCCTACAACGGGGACGTTCAAAACTCAAACTGCTGGGGAAAATTGCCTGGAGAAGTTTCCTGCTAATCTGTATAGGGATTATCATTGTCAACCCCAATTATTGCCTTGGTCCATGTAAGTATCTCTGCCCCTTGTTAGTATATGGTCAGGTTGAACAATGGAAAAGGCACGCGTGTGCATGTGTGTGTGTGTGTGTGTGTGTGTGTGTGCGTGCGTATCCCAGTGTTTGGGATCAAACCCAGGCCCCTGCACATGCTCAGTAAACGTTTTGCCACCGAGCCTCACATGTCCTCATTTGATGTGATTCTTCCCGTTCAGCCTTCCCAGCAGCCGAATGATTAGGAGAGTATCCTTACTTTGTGTATGTCGTTGGCTACTATTGTACTTAGCTTAGCATTTTAGTACTGGGAGGCACTGTTGTGACTACTCCAGTTCCTGTGACATAAAGGTCAGGCTGAGTGAGGTTGAAGTTGTTTCTGGGTCATGTCCCATGTGTTGAGGGACAGAGGAGAAAAAGACCAGGTCACTGTTCTCATGCTCTGTCTCCTGGCCCTTCCATGGACTGTCAGTGTTTCCTGTTCGTTTAAGAATCTATCCTAACCTGTGCATCAGCTGTGCTACTTAAGGGGACTTGGTCTTCTGTGCTCCTCAGTGCCTCCAGGTGGTGAACAGAGGCCGTGAGCTTCTCCTCACATGTACCAGTGGCAGACAGGGAAGGCAGCAGTCACTGTCCTAGGGGTTTGACTTGCCTTTGGCAAAGGAAAGTAGATGCTTCCAGCCTCAGGCAGTCAGTGCCTTTGCTAGAGGGCTAAGAGCTTAAGGTAGCAGTTCTGCGCCTTCCTAACCCTGCAGCCCTTTAATACAGCTCCTCAAGTTCAATGACACCCAACCACAATGTTATTTTCATTGCTACTTCGTGCCTGTATGAATTGTAATGCAAATATCTGGTATTGGGATGGTCTTAGGTGACTCCTGTGAAAGGTTTGTTTGGCCCCCAAAGGGGTTGTGACCCACAGGCTGAGACCCACTGGCTTAGAGAGATCATTTTGATGGACTCCATGTGAAGTGCCGGTCTTCTCAACCTTGGGGAAAGCTACTACAGGTTTGCTATAGGTTGTTCCCTCCTGGAATATAGCTGTAACCTGTTGTACAGGCGAACAGTGGTTTGGGTTTGGTCTGCATGCTTCTGGTGGACAGGAGAGTTGTAACCATATTCCTAATAGGAAAAGACCAGGACAGGATTAAATGCCACAGGATTAAATCCTTGCTTTATCCCCCTCCCTGAGTGAAGTTGGCCTGTTTGAGAGCACACCGTGTCTTCAACCCACATGTGATAATTTACTTACAAGTAATAGAGATGATGCCTTTCCTTCAGGAGACAATACTGTCTTGGGGTAAAATGCATCCTGCTGGCTTAGCCTAAGGTGACCTATGTCTTGGCAGTGTCTTGGGATAAGGTGCGGATCCCTGGTGTCCTGCAGCGGTTGGGAGTAACATACTTTGTGGTTGCTGTGATGGAGCTCTTATTCTCGAAACCTGTGCCTGACAGTTGTACCTTGGTGAGAATTTTACGTGTGTCTGTGGAGTAGGTGGTGAGGGAGGCGCTGCCCGGGGACAGCCTTGGGGGTCATCTATTCAGTGCTGTTCACCTTCCTTTTTAGTTAGGGTCTCTCACTGGCCTGGAACTTTCTTGGTTGACTAGGCTGCCTAGCCAATGAGCCCTAAGAACCCTCTTTACCTGAGTCATTGGATGGAACCATAGTTCCTTATTGATCCACCTGCCCTCTGTCTTTTTTAAACAACAGGACAATTCACAGTATGGTTTTCTGAATTCTTACACTGCATAGTGTACCACCGCATTTCAGTCAGTGAAATGCTTTTTCCTGTCTCCATTGATTGCTTCTTTTTGTTTGTTTTTTGAGACAGTGAGGCTGGAGCTCATTATGTGCACCAGGCTAGGCTTGAACTCACAGAGTTCCACTTGCCTCTGCCTCCTGAGTGCTGAGATTAAAGACGTGCTTCAGCACACAGTACTCTTTATTTATTTATTTTTTCTCTCTCTTTTGATACAGTACTAGGGACTAAACCCAAGGGCCTTGTGTAGCTAGACTAGCCTCAGACTCAGTGTGTTGCTGAAGGTTGACTTTCTCAAACTTCCTTCCCTTCTCCCTCTTGCTCTGGGCCCCACTGCTCCTGCCCAAAGGTTTTTTATTTGTTTCTCATAACCAATGGTTGTGAGCCACCATGTGGTTGCTGGGATTTGAACTCATGACCTCCGGAAGAGCAGTCAGTGCTCTTAATCGCTGACTCATCTCACCAGCCCTGAAGGTTGACTCCTGGTTCATCTGCTCCCACCTCTCAGGTGCCATTGTGCCTCGCATTATTAGGTCAGTGCATGTATGCACGCATCTCCATGTGTACTTGTGTGTGCAGACAAGAACAGCCTTGGGTGTCGTTCATTGGGTGCCATCCACGTTTTCTTGTTGAGATTGTGTCTGGGCAGAGACAAGTGGGCCAGGTTTGCTGGGCAGTGAGTTCAGAGAGCTACACTGGGATTACAGGATCACAACACACACAGGCCTTCTTGTGTTTGTTGTTGGATTGAGGCCCTCATGCTACCGCTGAAGAAATGACCATTGGGCGTTTCCCAGACTCTCTGTTGGGTTGTTCACAAGTGCTATGCTTGCCTCTCACCCAGGAAAGAAGCTGCTTTTCTCTCCAAGACATCACTTCCAGCTGGCCCCAGTGGCTCATCATTCTGATGCTGGAAAGCATTTGGCTGGCTTTGACATTCTTTCTGCCTGTCCCTGGGTGCCCTACGTAAGTGACCCCCTTGCCAGGTAATCCCTTTGTGTGTATGCTCCTGTTTGTATGTGTGAGAGGGGGGTGCATGTGTGCACATGTGCATCAGAAGGCTCACAATCTCAGGTGTTATTCCTTGTTCTTTTTTGTTTTTGTTTTGTTTTGAGACAGAATTTGCCAAGTAGGTTGGCCAGTGAGTCCAAAGGATCCACCTGCTGGTATTACAAATATGTATCACTTTGAATGGCTTTTTAAAAATAAAATATTTATGTGTATGAATGTTTTGCCTGCATGTGTATCTGCAAACCATGTGCTTGCAGGCCAGAAGGAGGTGTTGGATCCCCTAGGACTGGAGCCTCCAAGTGGGTTCTGGGAATCTAATGCTTGTGCTCTTAACTACTGGGCCATCTCTCCAGTCCCAGTACATGGCTTGCTTTCTCTCTCTCTGTGTCTCTCTCTGCCTCTCTCTCTCCTGTCTGTCTGTCTCTGTCTGTCTCTGTGTCTCTTTGCATTTCTCTCTGTCCCTGTCTCTCTCTATCTCTCTAAGTGTGTCTCTGTCTTAGGGACCAAGGCAACTTTTTTGTTTTTTGTTTTTCGAGACAGGGTTTCTCTGTGTAGACCTGGCTGTCCTGGAACTCACTCTGTAGACCAGGCTATCCTTGAACTCAGAAATCCGCCTGTCTCTGCCTACCAAGTGCTGGGATTAAAGGTGTGCACCACCACTGCCCAGCCAAGGCAACTCTTATAAGGGCAAGATTGTAGCTTACAGGTTCAGAGGTTCAGTCTGGTATCATCAGGCAGGAACATGACAGCATCCAGGCAGGCATGGTGCAGGAGGAGCTGAGAGTCCAACATCTTCATCTGAAGGCTGCTAGTGGAAGACTGGCTTCCAGGCAGCTAGGATGAGGGTCTTAAAGCCCCACACCTACAGTGACATAGCTACTCCAGCAGGGCCACACCTTCTAATAATGCCACTCCCTGGGCCAAGCATATACAAACCATTTCTCTCTCTCTCTCTCTCTCTCTCTCTCTCTCTCTCTCTCTCTCTCTGTGTCTTTCTGTCTCTGTGTGACTCTGTCTGTCTCTCTCTGTCTCTGTCTCTCTGTCTTTGTCTCTCTCTCTCTGTGTTTTGTTTCTGTCTCAATCTTTCTTTGTTTTTCCCTACTTGGGTTCTGGGGATCAAACTCAGGTCCTCATGGTTGCAAAGCGAACACTTTACTAACTGAGCTATCTCCCCAGTTATGATAATTATCCTTTCTGCGAGTCAGAGGTAAGGTTTATAGCATTGAAGAGGAATTATCATTCACACTTCATTCTCCTTTGAGGCTCTCTTTCCATTGAGAGGACGGTTGAGTTGTCTCAGCATCACTCTGTGTAGAAGTAGAGCTGCATCCCAGTGCTGGGAGCTGCTCTCTGGTCAAGAGAGTACCAAGTTCAGGGGCTGGGGGCTGCTGGGGGCCTGTTTGTGTGTGAGGCTGTTCAAACCCTGCTGCATGGACAGCCACGGCCCCGCGGTCCTGTCATTTAAGTATGGTTTTTACTTTCCTAGTGGCTACCTTGGCCCTGGCGGTATAGGGGACTTGGGGAAGCATCCTCATTGTACTGGAGGAGCAGCTGGCTACATCGACCGCCTGCTTCTGGGAGACAATCACCTGTACCAGCACCCGTCCTCCACTGTGCGTGAGCCTTTCCTTTACTGAGAACAGGGACGTAGGGAAGTAGGAAGCTAGCTCTATACTATTTAAAGAAAATGTGGTGTGAAATCACTTTTATTTGGAAAACTGGCTGCATTCGTGCCTCGGATATTCACTACCTGTTGGTAGGTAAAGGCATTTCTGATCGCGGAGTGAAATGTACCATATAAAACAAGTGGGAGTTTTATTTAACCCTATAGGTTTCCAGTCCCAGACTCTGAGACAGAGACTCCGGTGCAGGATGTGCGTGGGGTATCCTCACTGGATCCCTGTGAGGAATACAGCTGGGGACCAGGGGTGTTGTACAGCACTGTGCTTAATCTCTGTGCCTCTGAGGTGGCATTCAAGAACTGATCTGCACTGGGGGAGGTGTGGGTCCCTTGTGGTCCTTGTTGGAGGTGGACTGTCTCCAGCACAGGAGTGATTTAGGGAGGCAGACCAATTCCCATGCTTTCATTTCTCTTGTTTTATGTTGTGGGATCCAGCTCAGGGCCCAGGGAGCTGTATGCTCACAGTGTGTACCCCTTGAGTGTGTGTTACTCAAGAACCCTGCATAAAGTACATGACAGAGACCTTGTAGTAGTTGGTTGGTTATGAATGTTTCAGGCCTCGGAAAGTTGAGGATCTGGGTGGTGCTGGTACACTGTATACTTCCAAAGTTCTGGTCTTATTTTTATATTAAAAATACAAATGTTTTATTTTAATTGACTTTGATTTTTGTTTTGTTTTGTTTGCATGCTAGCTCTTAAAACATGGGCCTCCTGCATGCTGAGCATGCATGCTTCACTGGTCCACTCCCACTTCTCAAATGGATTATTAAATGTTATTTGCCCAAGAAGAAGATTGGGAGCTGTTGGTGTGCTAAATCAGAAGCAGCTCAAAGTCTCTGTCCCGTTAGGCATTTGCATTTGAATTTGGTTAAATGTGGCCCAACATTCTTTTCCAGACTTGCTAATGTGGCCAGACAGGATCATGACTTACTTTGCTTATGATGCCTATCAATTGCCCATGAATTTCTGCTGTAAAAGCACAAAAACAAAAGAAAATAAAACCCAAAAATGAAAAGGGAGGACAGAAGGAGAGAGGAAGGAACTCAGGAAGCATCAGCTATTAGAATGTCTTCCAGTTTGCGTTCTGTCTTGCATTCATTTTTGTGTTCAGTGAGTGACTGACACCCTCTTGTTCTGTTTCCTTAAGGTGCTGTATCACACAGAGGTGGCCTACGACCCAGAAGGAGTCTTAGGGACTATCAACTCCATCGTGATGGCGTTTTTAGGAGTTCAGGTATCTGTTCATTTCCTCAGGATAGCCCTTCCAACAGTTTATGACAGCTGCTAATGCTAGACAGAGGGGCCATCTCACTGTAATGAGGAAGTAGAAGGAGGCTGTCTGCTGCCCTGTGGATCTGGTAAATTCTGTTTAGGATCGAGATTATGCAAACTAGTGTGGGATAGCTCAGCAATTCAATGACTAGCTGGATCCTTACATTTTGGAAACTAAATTCTTACCAGTTGTGGGTTTCTGAATAACGAGTTTGTGAGGAATGAGTTCTGTTGGTGGCTACATCTCTTTCTTTCTCCCTTTCTCTTTTTCTTTCTTCCTTTTGTTTTTTGAGACAGCATTTCTCTGGGTAGCCTTGTCTTCCCTAAAACTTGTTTTGTAGACCAGGCTGGCTTCAAACTCCTCAGGGATCCACCTACCTCTGCCTCCTGAGTGCTGGACTTAAAGGTATTAGGGTCCAAGAATTGCCTCACAAACCACACGAATACTGATCTCAGTCAGACAGGGATAGTTTATTGAGCATCTGCCCTGGTGGACCAGGGCCATGGTCCAGATTCTGGAACTGAACCATGACACTGAGTTAAGATTCTACAAGGTTTTTAAGCCCCAATTCCATAAACATCTGTGTTCACCAATCAGGATTTAGGGATGGGGATTTCCTTTTGAACATGTCTTTGTTGTACACTTGTCCTGTCCCCATTGGTTGGGGTATTTAACTGTGGCAGGGGACTTGCCTTGTCTTAACTTGCCAACCAGGATGTCAATTACCCACATACATGTCTCTTTCTGTCAAGTAGAATATCAGTTCCCAGGGAGGTCTTGGGAAGTTACAACCACTACTCAAAATGGAAATCTTATTCCAAATAGTTTCTTATATTACTGCAGGTGTCTCTCTTATGTTGGGGTCCATCCCAGGGGTAGCTTATAAAGGCAAGTACATAGGTGCAGGAAGTGCTGTTGGGTGGTTGGTTTGGGTCCAAGCTTATTGTGGGTAACTATACAAAACAGTTCTACTGAAGTCTATGGTGATTGGTTTCCAAGGGCACAGGACATAACTGAGTATGTAGTCAACTTTAAGCATGAAAAAGTTTCCTACTAACAGCAGAAGCAACATAGTAGCATTACAAAATGGAAGGTTCAGACAGGTAACAGTTACCCAGGCCCTAACAAAAGTGCTTGCCACGTTTTTAATCCCTGAATTTGGAAGCCCGAGGCAGGACAACTCTGAGTTTGAGACCAGACTGGATTACAGAGCAAGACAAATGAAAACAGACACTATGAAAGAATCCATGTGGAGTTTTCAGAATGTTTCAATACTGGTAACGTGTGGAGGTCGCCATGCCACTTGTCTGTTTGTTTCCTTTGTACTTGTCTCCCTGTGTTTGTTTATGTTGCTGCAACAAAACAGCTGAGCCTGACTCATAAACAGCAGACATTTGCTTCTCAGGTCCGGACTCAAAGTGCTGACAGGTTCCTTTTCAGTCAGGGGTCAGTCTCTGTTCCCAGAGTGCAGCCTGTGGAGGGATGAACACTGTGTCCACACATCATGGTGCTTACAAGGGTGCAAATGCTGGACTTGCTGTCCCAAGCCCTTTGTAAGATTATAAAATATATTTATAAGTGCAGAGATCCACACTGGTCCCAGAAGGACCAGACCTCCTTCCGGTCCCGTCACCTGCTGAATTTTCCCTGTATGAACTTAGGAAAGACACAGACTAACATCCACAGTGGCTTTAGAGCATGTGTGTCTTATGCCCCAAATCAAATCTGGCTACTTTTGGTGTCCTCATGTGCACTTCTGTTTTGATTCAGAGCAGGCTAGATTTCTCTGCGCAAAGTTGTCCCTCCTGGCATTTGAGGAGAACAAACTAGAGAGTAGAAAGGCTTCTATAGCAGGCCTGAGAGAACATTCTGTGCCGGAGAGCATATCCTGACCATGCAGGCAGCCATTGCAAGGAATCTGTCGAGTACAGGATGTGACTGGAGTATGACCAAGAACCTCAGTTTTTAATTTTACTTGATTTAAAATTTAAATGGCTGCACATAGCTAGTGGCAGTCCTGTTAAATGGTACAGATCTCAAATGTGTACAGTTTGGGGATTAAATAATTTTCCACTAATGGGTCGACACCCTGCTTCTATTTCTGAGCACTTAGATTCTGTTTTTATATACATTCTTCTACTCTCTGCACACACTCTAGGCAAACCTCAGCCTGCTAGAGCAGTTGGGTTAGTGTGGGAAAGTTTGGGTACAGACCCACAGCTGCACTGTGTGGATTTGTGTCCAGCTCTCTCATATGCAGGCTGGGTGACGCCTTGGTGTGTCTAATTCCAGAGGCGTTACAAGGATGAAATACGTTAATTTATACAAAACCTCAAGAACTAGCACATAGACAACATGTACATTTTAGCTGTTATTATAAATTATTAACACTATATCCTTTGATACTTTCAAAATTTGACTAGTTCAGAGAGATTTTGTGCAGTGTCCTGTCTGAGGTTTTAAGTTTTCCCTGCATCCAGTTTCGTTTTGCTCCTATGCATCTTGGGTAATAACGCCAGACTGGATACTTTGTAGCCAGGCTAGTCTGACCTAGTCTCTTGTCACCTAAATGGGTGTTACTTTTAGTTTCCATCTTGTTGCTGTGATAAAACACTCTGTGGGAAAGCAATTTCCCACAGGGGAGGAAAGGGTTGTTTCATCATAGGTCACAGCCCTTCACTGAGGTGAGGGTAGGCACTCAAGCAAGAAGTTAAAGCAAAAGCCATGCAGGAGCGCTGCCTGCTGCCTGCTGCCTGCTGCCTCACTTGCTGGCTCCAGCTCAGGCAGCTGTCCTATACATCCAGGAGCACTTGCCCAGGGATGGTGCTGCTCACAGTGGGCCCGACCTTCCTGTATCAATTAGCAATCAAGACCATTCCCCCGCAGACATGCCGACAGACCAGTGTGATCTAAACAGTTTGTCAATTGAGGTTCCCTTTTCCCAGGTGACTTTAGGTTGTGTCTAGGATAAGGGGTAACTTTCCTGGGCTCCCCAAAACCTCTGGGAGAAAGCCCCTGATCTAAGTGAGGCCTGCTGAGCCCCCGCCTGCTCCATTATTTCACTTCTCAACCTGCTGCAGCGCCCTTGTGCTTTACATGTCTCTGTGTGTACTGTCCTGCCTGCTCTGATGCTCTCCCACTTGTATCCCCAACACTACGTATGTGACATCCATCTCTATGTCACTGGTCCCACACTTCTCCCTGGTCTCCACCAGGGTACTCAGGTCAATTTGCATTCCTCCTGTATCCCCAGAGTCTAGAATGTGTATTTAGCAAATAAGTCTATGTGCTGGATGGTTAAGTGGATGAAAATAGAAACAAGAATTCACCATAGGTAACTCTCTTGGTCATATTGTTTTTGTCCCCAGGCAGGAAAAATACTTTTGTATTACAAGCATCAGACAAAAGCCATCCTGATCCGATTCGCCGCCTGGTGCTGCACCCTTGTAAGTAGCTGGCCTTCTTTACTCCGATTGCTGCTCTACAGGCCAACCCTTCTTTAAGAAGAAATGAAGTATGGAGCAGTTGCTGGGGGAACGGTTCACAGAATAACACCTTTTAAAATTATTTTTATTTCCTGAGCCTGGAACCCAGGGCCTGGTGTGTGCCAAGTACAAACGCTACCCCTAAGCTGCACTCCTAGTCCCAAGGAGGATGGCATCTGTATATCTAAATTCTCAGGCTGATTTTCTTAGAAAACTATATTATATAAATAAATAACCCAGTGTTTGCTATTAAACACTTGAATGAGGATTGCTAGAGAAAATGTGTAAGGGAAACCGGGCAGTGGTGGCGCACACCTTTAATCCTGGCACTTGGGAGGCAGAGGCAGGCGGATTTCTGAGTTCCAGGCCAGCCTGGTCTACAGAGTGAGTTCCAGGACAGCCAGGGCTATACAGAGAAACACTGTCTCAAAAGAAAAAAGAAAAAGAAAATGTGTAAGGGAGCTGGGTGGTGGTGGTGCACACCTTTAATCCCAGCACTTGGGAGGCAGAGGCAGGTGGATCTTTGAGTTCAAGGCCAGCCTGGTCTATAGGACAGGCAAGGATACACAGAGAAACCCTATATCTAAAAGCAAAACAGAAAGGGGGAGGGGGGAGGGGATAAGGTTGTAGCTCATCAGAAGGCTTAGCATGCATGAAGCCCTGGGTTTTATCTTCAACACTCACGCAGAAAGCCTGGGTGTAGTGGCATGTGAGAAGGTAGAGGCAAGCGGATCCAAGCACCCTCGGCTACATAGTGAGCTTGAGGCCAGTCTGGGATTCATGAGCCCCATCTCAAAAACAAGAGAAAATAAAAATGGAAAAGCCAGGCAAGCGATAGTTTTGAGAACGGGAGCATCCGGTTAAGAACACGCTGCTCACCTGCCTGTCTGGTGTCCCCAGCCTTTCAGAGTCACCTTAGGAGTCACTGTGACTCACCGCTTACCATCTCTAACCCAGGGAACACTGGGAAATGGCTTTGGATAATATATGAGTTACACATCTTACAACAGGTTTCCAGTTAAAAGAACAAAATTAAAGGTGATGTGTTTTCAGTCTTCCCTAAGCAATCAAAGTAATGTTTTGTCTTAAGCGCACTGTATTTTGAGTTTGTAATATAAATCTTTAACATCCTTCTTTTCTTTGTAGGGGCTTATTTCTATTGCTTTGACAAAAATGTCTGCAAATGAAGGCTTTATTCCAATAAACAAGAATCTCTGGTAAGCATGGCAGAGGGTTGTCGTGTTCCCGTTGGCCCTCATGTTGAACCCCGGTGTTCCCAGGAGTGTGATAGCCCTTCCTTGCTCCTCTTCCCGTAGGTCTATCTCATATGTCACCACGCTGAGCTGCTTTGCCTTCTTCATCCTCCTCATCCTCTACCCGGTGGTGGATGTGAAGGGCCTGTGGACAGGGACCCCATTCTTCTATCCAGGTGAGTTAGCTGGCACCAGAGTAGGTGCTAGCAGACAGACTGGCTTCAGAGGCACTGGGCCTCCTCAGGGTGAAGCTCTATCCTAGCGGCATATTTCCAGGAAGCAAGCTAAAGAAGAAACCAGCAGGGGCTGGGCTGCCCAGCTCACAGGTGGTGACTGGCCTGTCCCAAAGCACTCTACCCTGTTTTTACACGTTTAGTTCCTAGAGTCAGTAAATACACTCCGCTTATTCCGGCAGTACAAAATGGTGAAGTGCTGGATGTGACCCAGGACATATTGTTTTTAATAAGAGATAGGATTGTGCTTTGTGTGTGTGCATGTGTGTGAGTATGTATGTGTGTGTGTGTGTGCACTTGCATGTGTATATGTGTATATGTGTGTGTGTCCTTGTGTGGATGTGGGTGTGTATGTTTGTGAATGTATATATGAGTGTGTATATGTGTGTGTATGTGTGTGAATGTGTGTACATGTGTATGAATGTATGTGCATGCATGTATATATGTGAGTGAGTATGTGTGTGCACGTGTATGAATGTGTGCATGTATGTGTATATGTGAGTGTGTATGTGCATGAGTGTGTATGCATGTGTGTGTGTGTGTATGAATGTATGTGTATGTGTGATGTGTGCACGTGTGTGTGTGTACGAATGTGTGTGTAGGTGTACATCTGGGTATATGTGTGAGTGTGTATGTGAGTATGTGTGTGTGAGTGTGTTCATGGCATGTGTATGTGTGATGTGTGCACAAGTGTGTGTGTATGTGTGATATGTGCACATGTGTGCACATACTGCAGTACAGCTTACAGGAGTTAGTTCTCTCCACGCTGGGGTAGAATTGAGGTCATCAGGGTTGGTGGCAAATACCTTTACCACCACTTTCTGGACCAACTGATGCTCCTACTACCTAAGAATCTAGAAATACACTTCACTGCTAAATAGCTAATCATTTACTTGGGGCAGTAGGCAACAATGCAAGCGCATGCCTCATGTTATTTATTGAATTCATTTCAAGAATTCTATGAATGATCTGGAAAAAATCACATTCTGATCTCTCTAAGGGATGAATTCCATTCTGGTGTATGTTGGCCACGAGGTGTTTGAGAACTACTTCCCCTTCCAGTGGGAGCTAAGGGATGAGCAGTCACACAAAGAACACCTCATTCAGAACATAGTCGCCACCGCACTCTGGGTGCTCAGCGCCTACATTCTCTATAAAAAGAAGATTTTTTGGAAAATCTGACCGCAGCGCCCACTAAAGTAATTGCTAGAGGAGTCCAGAAGACCTGGGAGAAGAGCGGCGGCCTCTCTCACAAGGGGATGTGCTCACGGATGCTGTGTCCAAGCTGACTTGCTTAGACATCAGAAAGTCACCTGTGTGTTTTTGTCCATTTTGTATGAAATTGATATATTTGGAACATGTGTGGAAATCTTGTTTAACTTCTCAGAGGAGATTTACTCTGGACATTTTGCCTCTGTGATAGAGGCCGAGGTTGGTGGACTGTGCTTGACTCGGGGTAGAACCCTTTCCAAGCTTGGACAGCACCTTGGGTTTGGTCCCTGGCATCACAGACAAGCAAACAAGAAGGACCAAGTCTCACTTCCTGAAAACTGCCTTTCCATGTGCATACGCATGCCAACAAAAACTGCCATGGTTTCATGGTGAGACTATAAAGCGTTTTGTCATAATATTGTCTGATTTTTTTTTTCTTATAGCATGCAAAGCTGAAGAAATTTTCCTTTCCAACATTCGGGGCTTTGATAGGCCCACAAAATGCTTTATCAAAGGCTACTTGCTTCTTTCCTCACTTGGAAGAAAGCTGAAGTATAGATTTGCCATGGCAAACTACTCTACGGCTCTGTCTGTCCATCTCCCTTTTTATTGTCTGTCTGTCTGTACTGACATGTCTCTGGATGGTACCTAGGCATCTCTAGGTACCCAGAGATGTAGCCCTGGGAAGAACAACATATGTTCTTTGATGGGTCCTCTGGAGCTGTCTCCTGGGTAAGGTATGGGCAATCCCCAGGCCCATCAGAGCTTTGGTTCCCTCGTCTGTGGAAGGAAAGAAACGAAGATACTCCCTCTGCTCTCCCCAGGGTTTAGATGTGATAAGGTGGGACCCATCAGCAGCTTCTGTGTAATCTCACATAAAACCCTAGGAAAGGAATAATAGCAAAACTTTTCTGTCTCCATCAGAGTAAATCCTACTGAATGGCTGTTTCTTGGAGACAAAAGTGATGCCTGTGCGTATAGACTCCCTCTTGTGGATTTTCCATGGGAATTGCATTTTTAAGGAGAATCATGATGGGGTTGTACTGTAGGCCACTCTTCTGTGGTGACTTTGGGGACATTTGAATTACAGCCGGTGCACAAATGGCTTTTGAGTCAGTTTCTGGCTCTGCCCTGAACTCTTGGCCAGGCCTCCTGGACTGTGCTTCCTGATGTCTTCTCTTTATGCCCACAGCATCTCTGGCTCAGCTCTGCCCTTCTCTACAAATGGAAACTCCTTCATGTTTTCCTAGCTCTGAATGGCTCATTCTGTCTGTGTCAGGGCACAGAACTAACTGCCACTGTCTTCTTGCTCCTTACTTGTATTTTATCTGTCTCTCTCTCTCTCTCTGTCTCTCTCTCTCTCTCTCTCTCACACACACACACACACACACACACACACACACACACACGCTAAGTCTTCTCAGTTCTGTCCCCTCCTTCCACCTCTTCATTCTCTGCTAAGGCCTCTGTTCGAGTGTAGATGCTTGCCTCTTCCTGTGAAGTCACTGGTCCACTACCACCAGATTAAGCTTTATAAAGCAGGAGTTGGATCAAACCATCTTGTCCAATTTGGTTGTGCCTGGGGCATCTCTGCCTGACACAGCCCTCTTCATTTGATCCCAGCACCTTCTGCTGTTTTCCTGTCTCCACCACCCTTGCTGGCTGTAGCCCAGCTGGACCCCTCCATTTTCTTCATTTCCCCCCAGCTGTATTTGATCTGTCATTTCATAGGGCCCATTGTGGAAGCACCACCTCTAATGTCGTTCTCAGCCACAGCTGATCATTCTCTTCGGGTTCTCACCGAATATCCCTCTCACAGCATTAATTGCTTCTGCCTCATGATATGGTTATTTCCTGTGTTGTCGTGATATCGATGGCAAGAATTACCTATTCTTCTGTATTTTTTTGTAGTACCAAATGCATTGCCTTGTACTTAGCAAGTGCTAAATAAACATTTATTAAAGCAAAACAATGTGAGTTTTGATTTTTTTTAAAAGACTTATGCATTTTTCAGACTTTAGTTTTTAAATGATTCTTATATGGGAGGATCGTGCATATGAATGCGGTGCCTGCAGAGGTGAGAAGCAGCTTTGGGGTCTCTTGGAGCTAGGGTTATGGGCAGTTGTGTGACACCCAATGTGGGTACTGGGAACTAAATTCCAGTCTCTAATCTGAGCCACCTCTCGAACCCAGCTTCGTTTTTTGAATAGTGTAATTGTGAAGTAAGTTTGACATTCCCCATTGAGAGTCTCTTGAGAATCTTGATGGAGTTATTTGTGGGAACAGGCTGTGTTGGGGACTCCTGGTACAACCCAGTTCTTCAATGCACCAATAAGAACAGCCCTGATAAGGATAGCCACAGCTGTGCTGTCTCCCCATCAACAATGAGAGCCTAAAGAAAAGGGTGACTTCAGAGTTACCCTTGAGAGAAGCACTTCTCAAACTGGGTGCTGTGTTAAGGTTAGGATGCCTTGAGCCATAAGCAGCACTGAGTCCTGTTACAGCAGAACTGTCAGGAAACCCTCCCATCTAAGACAGTTCTTCAGGAGGCATGCTACCCACCATTGCAGCCAGCAGAGATGGCCACTTGGATCCCAGCTGTGACACACAGTACTGTATAGAGACAGATTCTCTGTGTATCTTAGTGTTTTGTTAGTCAAACCCAAAACCCTGGACCTTGAGGATCACTGGCTAGAAATGCCTTCAAAATCAGAAATGATGAGAACTTGGAGTAATTCAGTCCAGGTTACATACAAGGTGACTACCTGAGTGTACAGGGACCTCCTGAGAGAGGGAAGACCAAGTGTGTCACCCTGGTGACTAACAGAACAGGGAAGTGGGAAGTGGATGGCATGACTGTTGGTGGCTACAGCAATGACAGATGACACTACATCTCTCTAGGAGCAGAGTTTGTCATTTAAACCATTTTAAACTTACTTGCATTTCTAATTCCTGTTTACAATGGAATAAACTGTAGTTCTTGTAAGTTGTACCGTTTTATGTTCACCAGTATGAAGGGCACTGTGTAAGTAAATAACCCAAGTGTAAGGTATCGGCTTGAGTGAAATTCAACTGAAATACTGGATATTTTCCAAACTATAATGTAATTTTATTATTTTTTAGGTAAGAGATAAGACCAATAGACTTCCAGGAAGAGATCTTTGAATCAGTTTTTTTAACTAGGGGCAGATCCCTCCAGATGCTAAACAATATACTCTTAACCTTGACTTGTTAATAACCAAGTGTCTGACATGATCCCAACAGTTTGAGATCCTTAACAGTTTAGTCAAGGCAGGAAAGTATATTGCTAGTGTTGCTCTTTTGTTACATATTTGTATAATGTAGTTTTCTCTCAAGTGTAGTGAGACACCTTTCCTTTTGCTAGGGCCTGTCTTTGGGCTTTACTGCTGTGAACAGACACCATGACCAAGGCAACTCTTAGAAGGACAACATGTAATTGGGGCTGGCTTACAGGTTGAGGTTCAGTCCATTATCATCAAAGCAGGAACATGGCAGCATCCAGGCAGGCATGGTGCAGGCCGAGCTGAGAGTTCTGCATCTTCATCTGAAGGCTGCTAGCAGAATACTGACTTCCAGGCAGTCAGGATGAGGGTCTTAAAGCCACAGTGACACACCTACTCCAACAAGGCCACACCTCCTAACACTGCCACTCCCTGGGCCAAGCATCTTCAAATCCTGACAGGGCCCTTTTGGCTTTGGTTTCAAATATCCACCAGGCTTTCAGCCTTTCTACACTCGAGGCTCATGAAATGCTAGATGGTCACACTATGTCATGAAATGCCTCAAATATCATAAATTCCACTTTTAGTTGTGTATGTCAAAACACTGTCAAGGACACGCACTAATAGCACATATCTGTAGTTACAACACCCGTGAGGCAGAGGCAGGAAGGTTACAAATAGACCAGCCTTCCTTCTAAGGTGGAGACTAGACTAGACTATGTGAGACATGTTTCTAAACAAAACAAAAAGCACAAAGACAAAATAAGCTACTATTTTGCTGGCTTTGGTTTTCAAAATTCCATCCAAAAGTGGACTGTAAGCCTTTCTCACTACACAGAGTCACGGACAGAATTCCTGACCATCGGTTTTCTGCCTGGCAACTGGAAACTGTTCTTTTTCTCATTTGCCCACATATCTCAGCCAGATGGTCTTGGATTTTATCATGTTTGTGGTCACATCTTTTTTATTTTCTCTTGGCACTTGCCTGGTGACCTGCTTTCTACAGGGCTAATCCTGTGACAGTGGGGCCCAAGCAGAGCTCGAGGAACTGAGGTAGTTTTACCATTGGAGCAAGCCATGGGTGATACCTTTCCAGGGCACAGTCAGCAATAACAGACACCAGTGCCACCCAAGCATGGAGGGGGGAGGGGCTAATCCCATGAACTGAGGGCAAAAGCAGTCACTTTATTTGTCAAAAATATCACAAGAATGACCTCCAGGCCACTTACTCTGACACTTCTTGAGCTGGCCCATTTGTTTACTGCAGGAGGAAGCCCTGACAATCACAGACACAGCTGGTGACACATGGGGAGGGGGGCAGGACAGTTGCAGCTGTCTTAGAGTAGAAGAAGCAGAGATCATGAGCATCCTTGGCAGATAGACAGAGAGTCACAGACCCCGAGGGCAGCTGACATTGGATGTATAGACTGAAGCAGAACTGAGAAGCACCACTGGGGGGAGGGGGCAAGAGAGAAAGAGAGGGAGAGGAGAGGGGGGAGAAATAAAAGCTATATCATTAGAACAGAAAAACAGCTTCCATCCAGGGGTCATGGGAGGAGTCCCAGAGGCTCTGCATAGAACTTTTTTTTTTTTTTTTTTTTTTTTTT
>JADRCH010000126.1:3746300-3770764 GCA_019843965.1 Rhynchomys soricoides | reverse complement strand
GTCCCTCCTCCATCTCTCTCTGCACTGTGTCCCTCCTCCATCTCTCTGCACTGTGTCCCTCCTCCATCTCTCTGCACTGTATCCCTCCTCCCTCTCTCTCTGCACTGTATCCCTCCTCCATCTCTCTGCACTGTGTCCCTCCTCCCTCTCTGCACTGTATCCCTCCTCCATCTCTCTGCACTGTGTCCCTCCTCCATCTCTCTCATTTTTTTCTGTCTCCCAGTCTGCTAACTGCTCTCCCCCATGGTGACAGTCCTGGTTTAGAACTTTATGACTGTGCTGTTCTAGACTCATGCTCTTGCTTTCCCTCTGATCCAGATCGATATCCTCTCTTACCCACAGTATGCAGAATGATCTCCATTTAATAAAATTGGAGTCTGAACAACGTATGCTGATGATTTAAGAATGCAAACCATACTGACTAGAGGACGCATTCTGTAAACATTCTCAGTGAATCCAGCAGAAACCCAGGGCATCTCCCTGATAGACAGCAGCTTCATGAATGGAAGTAAGTATAAAACAAAACAAATAAATAAAACCTTCTTATTGAAAGGCTACAATTAGTTTTCAGCGGAGACAGACTCTCCATTCTCTTTTCAAGGTCAGTGTTCATGAGATTCCGACCACTTGGTTCCTGCTGTTTAGACCCCACTTTCCTTAGAGCTAAATCATCATCCTGGGATTCTGACCACATGGTTCCTGCTGTTTAGACCCCACTTTCGTTAGAGCTAAGTCATCATCCTGGGATTCTGACCACATGGTTCCTGCTGTTTAGACCCCGCCCTCCTAGCGTTACGTCATCATCCTAACCCCGTGCTTCCTGCTATGGCTGATTCGGAGCTCTGCATGTGGCTTTCAGTGAGATGGCGTGGCCTCGGTCCTCACACTTAAAAGGTGGCTGGCGCCTTTCAAACCATTATACTCCCCTTTTGTGTTCTTGGTTGTGTTCCTCTTCATCCATCTTACGGTATAAGCCAACACACAGGATCCCAAAATTATCCAACGAGCCACAGAACAGTTGTCCAAAGGTTCTTCTTGGCTGGGAGGAGAACAGAATAGCAGGTGTTTGCTAAGAACTTTAATCAAGCAGTTGCCAAGAACCTGCTTGAGTACGGCAGGCTATTTGCCGTAGACATCTCAAGGACCTGGCAGCCATTGACCTGCTTGTGGTTGCAATGTAAGGTGGGCAGTTATAGAAGTTTCTGATTGGTTTTGAACCTTTATCCCTTTCGCATTCTGGTTTTCTCCAGAGCCTCTGGTGGGGGTAGTGTGGCATGTGCTCCCGCACATTCTTTTACTGTTGATATTTTGGCCGCCATTAAGAATTATTAATAAGCAGCAGGTTTTAGGGGTACACTTTAGGGAATCTCAAGTACCCGGGTTCTAAAGCTAAAACCAGCAAGGTCACAATTCAAAGGCAGTGAGTGGCAAATAGGTTAGATACATCCAGAAAGGTAAACAGCAGCTCAGTTCTGCGATTCCTCAGGGAAAGATCAAGGTCTCTGAGGACAGAAATACAGGACATTTGGCTGTTGCCCGGGTACTGCAAAATGTACCTGTAGCAGCTTCCTGGGCCTATCCCTCCTCACTCACTAGTCAACTGCAGGGGAGGATCCCAGAACCACATGAATGCAGATGGCATTTGCATCTGGAATTCACAGGCACAGAACACACCGGGGGCCTGCTCATTTTGGCAGTGTGTGTTAAGCCATGTGCATCACAGAGGTCTAAAGAGCACACTTCTTTGAAGGGGGCTCTGCTGATACCCAGTGAATCTACAAAAGATGTCTCCTTGTCCAGCTGTGTTCTGACTGTAACACTGGACAGCTGGATACGGGGTCAATCAAAAGTAAAACAGAAAGCCTACTACTGAGGAGCAGACCACTTGTGACGAGGCTACACACTACTCTGACCCCTGAAGGAAGAGTTGACCCACTGGAAGTAGCCCAACTGGTTACCTTGTTAGAGTGGACATTTACCAGCTAGCTCCCTGGGCTACGAAAGCATCAGCATACTCTACTGAACCCACGGCATTCTTAGACCCAGCTGCAGAGTTCTGCCTCATTCTGGCTAGCCTAACCAGAATTCCTTAGCATTACCAGAATTCCTTAGCATTTCAGGTATTGAAGCAACATTGAGAACCTGGGGCTCCTTAGCTGGACCCCTGCCGTGATGTGGTTGAAACTGTGAGTCCTCAGGTAAGCCTCTGGGGTTTCGTTTTGGTTTTGTCTGTTAAATGAAATTAGTTACTTAACTCGTGCCATCCCTGGACAGATTAAACACAAAAGGCTAAAACAGATACAAAGAAGATCTAGGACTTCTAGATCCTAGAAGGCTGAGGTCAAGGGGACTATATGTGACAACAGTCTTACTGCTACATTGTCTCATGACAAGATGCAAGGGCAAGATATGTCCTGGGCGGGAAAGAAGGAAGGAGGCCGAGACCACCTTCTATTGAAAACCCACTCCTGCTAGTGACACCTAGTCTATCATGGTCCATCAACTAACCATCTTTTAATGGGCTCACCCTTCAACACAGTTGCATGAGTTTCCAATATGGGATCAAGAGGGGACACATTCAGACAGTGTTGGGCCTCTCGGATGCTGCTTGCAACCTCAGCTGGAGGGTAGAAAGCAGCTGCTTCCTCTACCCTCTTGAGATTGCCGCAAATAATAACCCCAACAGTTGAAAATGTGCATGCAGGCGCTCTGAAGTTATAGTTACTAATTATTATTTCTGGGGTGTCAGTCACGTATGAGCTCAAGCAACCTGTTTTCAGAAACTCAGAGAGATAAGGAAGTAGGAAAATGCATTATCCTAAGAGTAGACTCACGTTAATGTCCGATAGAATGGTTTGGTCTAAAGAGAGGAGTCCCAGCTTACACCGCGTCCTCCCAGACAAGAATGTCTCACAGCCCTCATTTGGCTCATAGGGCTTCTCCTTAACCAAATGTTGTTCCATCTGAGAGCTTATGCCTCCGGTCACTAGCATCTGAAGTAACTCCAGGACATGGTAGTTGTAGAAGGCCTGGAAAGCAAGGGCAAGCCATGTGTGAAATTACAAAGGCCAGCACATGAACTGCACAGGCGTCGGGACGTGGAGCTTCAGTGAGCATCACCACCTCAAACGGTCTGGTGGTGCGGGACACTGCTTTTCATTGTCACTCTCAAAATCGACTGCAAGTTGGCAGTTTGGGTGTGGAGGTGGGTTAGTCAAAGCAGGGAGAACTGGACAGTGGGGTGGGTCTCGTCCCTATGGAGTAGACACTGAAAAAAAAGAGCAATGAAGCTGACATCCCAGAGTCCTCTCCCTCTGTAAGTGGCCAGCCACAACACCGTATGGATCATCAATGTACATTTGTGAAATGTTTATATCACTAATGAGACAGTTTTCCCCTGAAGTTTGCACTGACATTTTTGTCAGTTATTCTTGAGGTCCTCTGAATAATGACCTATTTAAAGCTACACAGTGCTGTAAGCACATGGGGTTCCCATTGTTCTTTTCAGCACAGTGGTGTTTATAGCTGTAAGATAAGTGGAGTTGTAGAATCTTTGGTGTCTTAGTCACTGGTGTATTGCTGTGCAGAGACACCATGATCAAGCCAATGCATATCAAAGAAAGCACTTCATTGTGGGCTGCCTTACAGTTTCAGAGGTTAGTCTATTTTCTTTTTTTCTTTTTTTTCATCTTTTTGTTTTTTTTGAGACAGGGCTTCTCTGTGTAGCCCTGGCTGTCCTGGAACTCACTCTGTAGACCAGGCTGGCCTCAAACTCCGAAATCCGCCTGCCTCTGCCTCCCAAGTGCTGGGATTAAAGGCATGCGCCACCACTGCCGGGCGGTTAGTCCATTTTCATCATGGCAGGGAGCATGGCGGCACACAGGCAGACGTGGTTCTGGAGGAGCTGAGAGTTCTACATCCTGACCCATAGGCAGATAGAGAGATGTGGGACCCACCCCCAGTGACACACTTCCTTCAGCAAGGATAGCCGACCTACTCCGTCTAATTCTTTCAAATAGTACCACTCCTTGATGACTAAACATTCAAGTATATGAGGCTATGAGGGCCATTCTTATTCAAACCAGACGTTTTTTCATCTATGAATCCAAAAGAGGAACTGGGGACAAGTTCTCATACTAAAACAAGCTTGAGTCTAAACAGTCTGAGGGTCTGAGATGTCTCCATAAACTGCCTTCTCCAGAATCACTGCCACAATCTTTGGTACATAGTAGGTTTTTTCAAGTTGGCTAAATACGGATTTTGTAAGAGTTTTATTTACTGCTTATCTTTTAGGTTGACAGAACATAGGAATGAGTTTCACAATGGCGTCTGAGAGTGTCAGTGTCTTTATATATATATTTACATATTTGCTCCCCTGTCCTACTGTCCCCACCCCTCCCCCCACGCACCTCCATTACCCAGCTGGTTCCCTTTATCCCACAGTCAGTCCTTAGTTTTCTATTATGTATTCGAGTACTCTGTGCACTCCCCAAAGCCCTTAAATATCACTCTCCCCGCTCATGATCATTTCATGACCTAAACACACACACACAAACGCACACACGCACACGCACACACACACGCACGCACACACACACGCACACACACACGCACATGCACACACGCACGCGCACGCACACACACTTACACACGCACACGCGCGCGCATACACACGTGCACACACGTGCGCACACGCACACACACGCACACGCACTTGCGCACACACGCGCGCATACACACGCACGTGCACATGCATGCACACGTTCACACACACGTGCACACGCACGCGCACACGCACGCGCACACACGCATGTGCACACACATGCACGCACCCACATGTGCACGCGCACACACATACACATATATGAAATTTTAGATTTTGCATATGGTATTTGTGTTTCTGCATTTGTCTTATTCCACTTAACATATATGAGTACACACATTGTCCTGTGAAAGCCATTGCTTCATTTTTCTTTATGGCTACAAAAAAAAAAAATCCATTGTGCTTATGTGCCACGCTGTATTCACTTGTACGCTGATGAGTATTTGGCTGGTTGTGTTTGTCAATTGTTGTGAATAGCACAGCTAGAAAATGGGATGTGTAAGGATTTCTGTAGTATGTTGGCTTGGAGCCCTTTGGATATATGAGTTTCTTACGTTGTATAGTCTTTGAGTCTAAAAATTGGTTTGTGATGTTATTATTTGTGTGTGTGTGTGTGTGTGTGTGTGTGTACATGTTTCAAGACATGGTTTCTCTGTGTAGCTCTGGCCATCCTGGAACTCACTGTGTAGACTGGACTGGCCTTGAACTCACAGAAATTCACCTGCCTGCGCTGCCTGATGAAAGGTTTTTTTGTTGTTGTTGTTGTTTTGGTTTTGGTTTTGGTTTTTTTTGGTTTTTGGTTTTTCGAAAAAGTTTTTTCTTTTTTAAACAATAAAGTTCAAAGTTTTTTTCTGTGTGTACATATGTGTAAAAGGTACACACACACACACACACACACACACACACACGATGGTCCATGCTCCTGTGTAAATTTGGAGGCTCAAAGGAGGAACAAGGTGTATTCCTATCACTCTTGGCCTTATGCCTTTGGATGGAGGCATGGTCTCTCACTGCCCCAGAAGCTTGTATGGCTTTGGCTAGCCCAGCAGACAGCAAATTCTCCTGTCTCCCTCACCATCAGCAGTGCAGGGATCGACACTCAGGCTATAATGCAGATGTTGAACTCTAGGCCCTGCAGTTGCACAGGAAATCCTAACCATGGAGTCATGTTCCAGCCTGAGTTTTAAATTTGGGGGAAGCCTCCACCATGATTTCCATAGAGTCTGCAGAAATGTAGATTTCTGGAAGCTCTGAATAAGGCCAGCCATTCCCTATACCCTGGCCAGCCTTTGCTGTCATGCCATGCCCAGAGCGGGGCAGACTTTGCGAGGAGTTTTCAAAGTCATTCCTAAATGGCTGCACCCTGACTCTCTGGGTCTTAGACAATCCCTCAGATGCCCGGGGCATGCTCTTACCTTACACCTGCCTGGAACATTCTTCTCCAAGGCTCTGAGTGGTGCCCACCCTCCAGCAGACTATGATGCGCATGAGTCTTTCCAGAAGCCCCTTCCCTGGTCATAACTGACACCTTTTCCTACACTTCATACTTCCTACCTCCCATGGCCTTTGCCCTTCTATATTCTTTTCTATGTCACTAATTACCCATATTTAAGTCGCCACTGCTAAATCTTTGCACACTGACCAGCACAGTGTAGGTTTCCCAGAACCTACATGGTAGCTCATCTGACCATCTGCAACTTCAGTTCCAGGAAACCCCACACTCTTCTTTTGGCCTCTGTGAGCCCCAGGCATGTGCCTGATACACAGGCATGCAGGTAAAACACCCATACACAATAAATTAAAATATAATAATGAAAACAATGAGAAGGTGTCCGCACTCAGAGCGGACTCTACTTATGGGAATTCTGAAATGGATGTCAGGCATCTGCTCACTGCCAAAGAACTACTGATCCATCACCAAGTGCTTAAAATGGATCTCAAGAGAGGGGCAATGCACAAGATTTGGCTTAGACCTGAGCAATCCTCACATTCCTACCCAAGGCCAAGCCTTTTCCCTTGAAAGGCCTGGGTCTCTTTATGAGGATTTCTATATGATCTGTAGAGCTCTGACATCGAGGGGCCTGGTCTGCCTGGACGAATGTGAAGTTCTAAGTTTGGTCCCTATGGTGGTTTGAATATGCTCAGTCCATGGGAAGTACCATTATTAGGAGGTGTGGCCTTGTTAGAATGGGTGTGGCCTTGTTGGAAGAAGTGTGTCTTGTGAGTGTGTGCTTTGAGGGCTTCTAGTGTTCAAGCTCTGCCCCCTGTGGAAGACACTCTTTCTGGCTGCCTTCAGGTCAAGATGCAGAACTCTCAGCTCCTTCTCCAGCACCATGTCTGCCTGGATGCTGCCATGCTTCCTACCATGATGATAATGGACTGAACCACAACCTATAAGCCAGCCTCAATTAAATGTTATCCTTTTAAAGAGTTGCCTTGGTCATGGGGTCTCTGCACAACCACAGAAACACTAACTGAGACAGTCCTCATCCCCCACACATCTGGGATCCCTGCACCAGGGCTGTAATCTTGGAAATGTGAAAATCTGAAATAATGCCTGCAGAGTTACCTTTCGGGAAATTTTTAAAAGGGGCTTAGAACGGTGAGCTGTGGCCTCTCCATGAGGGGCTTGCTCCTGGGAGGACTCTGGCTCATTTGCACCTACCGTGGCCAGGAGAGAATCCAGGAAGGTGCCTGAAAAGACAGTACCCATGGAGAAAGAAGTGCTGAGATGCAGGCTAGTTCCTTTGAGCATTCCATCCAGTCCACCCATCTGCTCAATAAAGTGGATATTGGAGGGATTCTCTGCAAGACAACAAGATTGAAAGGCAAGGCCAGTGCATTCGGCAAACAAGAGATTGCTGCCTGCATTCCTAAGCTCAGTCCTCTGTGGCAGAGCAAAGTTCTGAGGGGAGAGTCTCCCATGGACTTTTCTTCCTTTCACCCCATAGAAGTCGATCAGCAAACTGCTTGTCACACAAGCAGGAAGAGCTGTTTGAGCCAAGAGTTTATGTTTAAAAGGCCATGGGGCTGGAAAGATGGCTCAGTGGTTAAGAGCACTGGTTGCTCTTCCAGAGGACCTGAGCTCATTTCCCAGAACCTACATGGTAGCTCATATGACCATCTGCAACTTCAGTTCCAGGAAACCCCACACTCTTCTTTTGGCCTCTGTGAGCCCCAGGCATGTGCCTGATACACAGGCATGCAGGCAAAACACCCATACACAATAAATTAAAATATAATAATAATAATAATAATAATAATAATGAAAACAATGAGAAGCCAGGCATGGTAGTTTATCTTTATAGTTCTAGTGCTGGATAAAAAGAAGCAGGTGGCCCCTGGGGCTCTCTGGGCAGCCACATTAGTTCATTTAGTGAGTTCCAGGCCAATGAGAGATCCTGTCACAGAAAAAAAAAAAAAAAAAGCAGGGTGTGGAGGGAAGTCTCAGAGGGTACAATTTGGTGACCCAAGTTTGATCCCTGGGACCCATGTGGTAAAAGGAGAATTCTAACTGTTCCCTGTTGTCCTCTGACCTATGTAATATACACCATATGACTGTCTTAATTCTGCTGGGTCATTTAAACCAGTGGCCTCAAAAATTCTTCCACATTCTCCTTTAGGTGACATATGCTAAACCAAAGCCAGACCCGAAGCTCCCACTTCAAGCCGACCCTTTCCAGCAAAGAAGAGCAAAGACTGAGCAGTCAACGGTTGATTTGTTAGCTAATGTGATGGTGGCTGTTTATTTCCAAAAGGTTTTTGACTGTGGTCCCTGCCCAGTGGTTGGACACTCATCTCCTGCCCACCACCTTAATTTACTGTTTTTTTTCTAATTATATACTTAATGTATTGTATCTTAGAAGTTAGAGATGGTTAAAATGGAAGATATACATTAAACTAGCAGCCGTCTAAGCTTCAAGGTGTTGCAAGTTGACTAACGGGTACTGGTTCGGACACTTGGAGCAGGTTTGCAAGTTGACATCTTCAGCTGGGTAGAAGCCCATTGGGGCATCCAAACAGCCCCAAAAGGTTTCTGGGGCACATTCTGGTTCCTTAATCCCCTGACTGTGGATCTAGAAAGAACTTGAGGCATCAGCTAAGCACCATAAAAGTCTCTCCCTTCCATATTCTGTTTGAAACACAACTTACTCAGTTCTGTGAGAATGGGGATCTGTTGGTAACTTCCCTTCCCTTCGTAATTAGAAAAGGTAGCTTCCGTCTTTACTTCTACAGACAAAAGAGAGGCAACACAAATAAACAGCTCATAACACGTAGTCAGGTGTACAGTAACGCCACGCGACCCAATGCTTTATCTCAGCAAAGTTAGTTACTTTCTGGTCCAAATCCCAAATTCAATTCTGTATTAAGAAAAAAAAAATCATAATTGCCCCTTGACATCTACAAAGATTGGAGTCCCTGTAAATACCAATCCTCAGATTCGCAAGCCCCTTTTCAGAAAACACCATAGTTATTTGCATATCACCAAAGCACGTTCTCCCAAGGGCCTCATGTTACCTCAGAGGGCCTGTAACACCTAACACAGTGTAAATATAATACCAAGGCTTAAAAAACAGCAAAAGAAGATCTGTAAATGTTTAGATGCTTAATATAGATGCTTTTCCCCTGAATATCTCTGTCTCTGGTTGGGTTGGATCAATGGATGTAGAACTCTTGACAAAAGGATTGACGGCATGACTGTATTTGCTCTCCTCTTTTTACAAAAGAGGGATGGTGTATGGTGTGGTGTGAGTGTGTGTGTGTGTGTGTGTAAGGGAGAGAGAAAGAGAGAGAGGAGAGTCTCCAAGTATTGGAGTGTTAATGAGCATGTTAATGTTTAACAATAATTAATAATGGTAATAATTAATAATTAATATTAATAATGTTTAATAATGTTAAGCAATATCTCAGTCATTTGGAGCCTCATGTCACATTAATATTCTTACAGAATTTTCAGGGAAGGAATGATGAGCTGCTGCAGTTCCATGAATGCTCTTGAGACCTACAACAGGCTTCTGCTCCTAGTGCTAGCTGCCAGTCAAGGCCCTCTGGAGGATATTGCTTGTGTCTCCCCCACTCTGACAGCCTGCCTCTATCTGGGATGCTTTGGCATTCTGTAACAAATGGTCTTTGATGGAACAGGTAACTACTAGAATTCTGCTGTATAAGAAACTTAATTATCATGTATGCTTAGATCACTGCCTAGGTTTGCCAAATTTTGCCCCCTGCAATGTGGCAGATAGTGATCAGAGCTTTACAGAAAACCCCTCAAGCTTCCCATGGGCCTGTCCAGGAGGTCTGGTGCTCTTAGAGATCCTTTGGAGAGGCCTCACTTCCGTCCACCTAACCCAACATCCTGGGGTAAATGTCTACAGGGGCAGTTAGTGTTGGCTTCCTGTGTGAGTTTAGTAGGAGTGTCAGGGTGTGGAAGATCTCCTGGCTCACCAGACTGTTGGAGGGTGGTTTTTGTGCACTGTGTATTCAAATGCTGATTTTTGTGCCCAGAAATCTGGCTGCAGTCAGACTTAGGTATAGTCATTACTATGAAGCGTCTCCTGACTCAGTATTTTGTGAAACATTGTTCTCCATCGCCTTAAGATTGGTCAAATACAGAGCTGAACAGCCAATTGCTGGGCAGGAGAGGAAAAGGAGGGACTTCTGTGACCAGAGAAAGGGACAGGGTCTCCAGTGGGGGTGGGGAGTCTCCATTAGGAGACAAATGAGAAGGAGATGCCAGGACAAGACTAAAATGGCAGGCAATGGGTACATAGCTGGGAAGTAGGCCAGGCCAGCATTGTCAGGTTAGAATAGCTGAGTATCTGCCCAGCTACAGTGCCTGAAGCTTTTAATGATATAAAGGTCTCCACATCATTATTCAGAGCATAGAAAAGCCCCTACTTTCACACCAGACATGAGGGACAAACTTCCTCAGTCTCAGTACTACTGACCTTTATCTTGTGGGGCTACCCTGTGCACCGAAGCTGTGTGCCCCTTAGCAACTCAACTCTGACAGCATCTCTCCAGTTATGACAAACACATCTGTCACCACTGGCCTAAGTAAATACAAAGAAGCCTGTCCACCGTTCAATTGGCGCATTGTGGGCCAACCACTTGCTCCCGATAGAGAACCTAATACATCACAGGAAATCAGCATCTTTTTGCTGAATTAGTAAAAGATGGAAAATCACTAGTTATAGTAAACAAACAAACAAAAACAACATTTGGCAGAGCATGGTGGGCACACCTTTAACTCAGGAGGCAGAGGCAGGTGGATCTCTGATTTCAAGGCCAACCTGATCTCTGTAGTGAGTTCCAGGACATAGTGAGACAGTGTCTCAAAAAAAAAAAAAAAAATTAGAATCTTTTATTTTTCTTTTTTCTTTTTCTGACCTATAAAGGAAGTTAATGTTTTAAAACATTAACTGAATACCATCCATAAGAATCAATGATTATTAGTTAATATTTCTTATTGTCATAATATAGTAGAAGCTATGCATTCTAATATTAGCAAAATTTTATCCAATAATGAACAAAATTATTTTCCAATAATAGCAAAAAATAATGCCTCTTACATGTCAGGGGTTTTTTTTCTATTAAAATAAGAAACTGGTGTATGTGAATTCCACTTAAGGATGGATATAGGTTTTCATTTTCCTAAGGATTCCAGAGGAAATAACTGGGTTGTTACTACCATAGCACTGTGAGAGTCAGAAAATCTGAGTCTGTTCCAACTTTCTTCCTCCTCACAACTCAAGTATTTGTGGAAGGTTAGTTATCTTTCCTTCCCCCACTACCCCTAGGCTCTTCCTCTCTGGAGTTGTTCTGACCTGGCTTTGAAGACACTGGGGCAGGACAGCTGATCCGTAGGGACTGGATGTTGAGGGTAGCCATGATAGTCTCGGTGTCCACCAGAATCTGGCTGCTCAGTGCCTTGTAAGGGGTGGCTAAGATAACACACATAGAGCACTGCTCTATGTTAACTGCATGCAGATCTCCTATATAGAGTGCAGATCCCTACGGAGAGAATTTCACGTTGTGAAGGGTTTGTCAAAAGGCCATCATGGTTCATGGTGCTGGGTCTTTTGGGGTGATTCAGTTTTTACCTAAAGTCTCTGCTGGCTTGACTAAAATGTAGTTATTCGTTGTCTGATACATTGTGCTGATCAACAGTTACTATCTTATTATGGAGTGACGGCACAGACCCCTCACAGAGGACAGATTTGGATGAGATGATGGGAAGCAAAAATCCATTTTGATGCAGATGCAGGGGTGACATATGCCTTTAACCTCAACACTCAGGAGGCTGAGGCAGGTGGATCTCTCTGAGTATGATGCAAACCTGGTCTACAGAGAGAGTTCCAGCACAGCCAGAGTGGCACAGAGAGACCCCAGTCTCGAAAAACAAGCAACAACAACAGGAAGCATTTGGGGGTTGGAGAGATGGCCTAGTGGTTAGGAGCACTGGGAGGTTCTCTTCAGAGATTCTAACATGCTACGTGGTACTAAGTCTCAACTTCTCTCTGTGACTCCTCCAATCCCTGAGGCTGAAGCTGCATCTTCACTGGGGCCCTCTACTGACCTCTCACAATGACAAATCTCCATGGCCCCTCCATGCTTCCAAACCAGTACTATGAAGGAGAATCTTACACATCACCAAGTTCAACTGCCAGCATAAGATACAGCCTTGGTCTCTTTAGAACCACAGCTTCTGTGTGCTGTGCCCGAGGAAATTACCCCAGATTTGTGACCCTCAGTGATGCTGGTCTCTTCTGAATCACCACCTATTTTATTTCTAGGCTCTAGCACACCAGGATCAATTGTTCTAGAAAACAAACATTCCAGCTTAGTGGTTCTGGTCTCTTCTTACCCACTGCCAATTCTATAACCCCAGTCACCAGAACCGCAGATTCTTAAAGCACAAAGCATCAAACCGCGCCAACAGAGTCTTTAATGGACTCTCCAAATTCCTTCTGAAACTCCACAAGCCTCCATTGGCTGTACTGCGCTCGGCATTATTTTCAAAGTTCCAACAATGTTCATTAAGCTCTGAACTCTCAATGGCTTCTCCAACCCAAAGTTCCAAGGTCCCTTCCACAACTCTCCCGCAAGCATGGCCAAGTCTGTCACAGCAATCCCCTGCATCAGCATCTAACACTGACCATTGCTGACACTAGCTAAAGCTGGAGACTTCTGGGTACCGTCTCTCCTGTTGTACAGAATGAAGCTGGGAGGAGCAGGGAACTTTATGGCAGCTTTCTTAAAAAAACACAAAATCCAATTTGCTTCACAAGAGAATCAGCATTTCTTACACACTGTGAGTATTATTTCATTAAAAATTAAAGTGAATTTCACAGTGCATATTATGGACTTTCCATCCAGGGAAACGGTGGCATAGCTTTGGATACAAACCTCTGAAGATGAAATACAAATAACACATCAGCCAAACACTACACACTCACTCTGTACTCTGTCTTGGCTCATTCTTCTGCTTCTGTAACAGAATGCCACAGACTAAGTAATTTATTAAAAAAAAAAAAAAAAGAAAAATTCATTTCTCATAGTCTAGGAAATCCAAGATGGAAGGACCAATCTTGCAGGGCCCTCCTGCTACATCTTAGTGTGGTCAGGGGACCACATGGCACACACAGGACAGAGCAAGAGACCAACTGCCCCTTTCACCAGGAACCACTCCCTGAGCAGCTGGCCCATTCTCAGGGAACAGCCTGACCACATTCGTGGGAGCAGAGTCCTCACACCCAATCACTTCCTTTAGGTCTCACCTCTCAGCACAGTCACGGTGGCAAAATGCCATTCCGACCACAGGTCCATTTCAGTGGAAAGCCAGCCCCTCTCCATATCCTCCCTGTGGGGGCCCACATGCGCCTGTGTTCCATGTATGATGTGTCCAGGAAAGATGGGAAGGTCGGAACCCAAAGGCCCAGCCAGCCGGCTCAGGTTTAACCATTAAGGGAAAAACAGACTCACAAACATGGGGAAAAAAATCTCATTTGTACACAGACCATAAAACATGGTGGACTGAACACAAACTCGGGAGCTGTCTGGGTGTAAAGACTCCACTCACATGCTCTGTAATATTGGACAAGCTACCTACTTGGAAACTTACTGCTTCCACACCTAACATTCAGTATCTGTATATTCTACCCCACTTGACTATAAATAAGTGAATATAGGTAAACTGTTCAGCTAGTCTGTCACAGAGTAGGTGCCATATAACTGTAAACTATGAATATCATTACTATTATTACTAATACTAGTACTCTCGTCTTCATGTGATACTTACAGGCATAATGTATATCTTGGGAAAGTTCTGGAGAAATTGCCATTCTCTCTGGAAGTATTCCGGAGACCCAATAAAAACAATGTCCTTCAGCTCCTGCCGGGTGTAGTTGCTGGCTCTCAGGGGCATCACAAAATTCCGAAGCCCCAACAGGGTACAGTGGGCATCTCCAAAGACACATGCTACAATGTGGTTCCGAAAGTCATGTTTTGTCTTGTCAGTTCGTTTCTAAGGATACACATGCCAGAGTCAGGTCAATTTTACAAAAAGGGTAAGAGTTCCTTAGTGACCCCAGCCCCTTCCCATCCTAACACTCTAGATGCATCCAGAGCACAGAACGTTTATAGACTAATAGACCCTTTCAGCTTCTAATAAAAAAATGGTACTTATATATAACTGCTGAGGTTGATATCCACACCCGTTATATATAAGTAATATATGTATATATATATATATATATATCATATAGTATATGATTAAATAAAAAAACAGAGACTTCCAAGAACCATTGCTAAACAACTCTTCAAGAGAACCTGGGAAGTTACATTTTAAATTTTATAATAATTTTTATTATTTTATGTGTATGGGTACGTATGCCCACAGAGACATGATAAGAAAAAGAAAGCCTTGACACGCCCTCTTATTTGATAAAATCACTATGTACTGGGAAGATTCTACTAACTAAATCATTAAACTACTGTCTGTTTAATCTGATTAGTTTTGAGGAATGAAGCGTCTGACGAAGTCCAACATGCCTGAAGTCTAGCAGCTGCTAGCAGAACTGAACAAGTAGACTTAAGATCCATGGCAGACTGTGTCTACAGGCACAGCCAGGGGAGCCCCTTTCTCCAACTGACTATGGGAAACTCTCTCTCCAGGTTAAGAGTGATTATTTGGTAGAAAGCCATTTCTTCAAATTAACATTAAATGAGTCCTTGACTTTTCTACAAGGAGAGCCAAGTTCAAAGTTTTTAAGATCTGTGCATTTCATTCCTGGGGGAGGGGGGATTCAAAGCCCTAACAATAATAGAAACCACAGCAAACAACGACTCAGTGCTCACTGTGAGCTCCATGCATTCTATAACTAGCATTGTAAGGGAGGTATAAAGACTTGCTTGCATTGTAGCAAATACAATATAAGAAAAGCCCTCTCTCCCAACCCCCAGACCTCCCGCTTCTCTTCAGTGTGTCCATATGGATCCAGCTTCTTGGCTTTTCTAAAAGCCTGCTCTCTGTTGAAAACATGCCTGGCTTCTGCTCCGTGGATATTTACTTAGCATGGACGGAACTGCTGAGGTACTGGTTTGGCAGCGCAAGGAGTCTTCCCGATGCTTTGACAGCTCCAAGAGATTAATGATTCTGAACATATGAGGGGTCAGGTTTTATAAACATTGGAACATGTTCTGTCGGGATACTGGCATTGAACCCCCGAGGTGGGGTACAGGAGGAATGGTACGTGTACTTAAGTGCTTTTGAAAATCAAGGAAAGAGTTATAATTATTAGGTAGTCATAGATGGGAAGAATATCTGCTTAAGAGCAGAACTTCAACATCTACAAGGCTGGGGGAGGGTCAGGGGTCAGAGGAGGTAGTGTTTAACAGACTCCTTTTTTTTTTTTTTAGTTAATGTGTTAAGTTACTATATGTAAATTATAGTAAATATGTTTATCTGACACCTTTAGATTTACTAGGTTTCAGGAAAGCATTGTCGGAAGTAGTTACTTCAGACAAACTGCTCAAAGGAGGACCTCATAGGTAAAGCAGCGTGAATTTTAATCCCAGCATGCTCCCCAGTCTTTGTGTCATGCCACATGGCTCATGGTCTGTGATGTGTGTGGCTGATGGATCTTTCCCTCCAAATTCATGGTTTACAAAAGAGCTGGGTGCTCCTTATGATTCACAGGTCATTCTTCACCCTCCAAACGACTTCTCTCACTGGGACTCTGAGGTGTGGTGACCTACCAGAACCACCTTGTCCAAGGGCATTGATCTGCACCAGTGAAACATGCCGCTGCTGTCCAGCATTTCGGTGTCGTCCGCTGTGTCGTTTGGCACGTACCTGAGCAGAGAGAGAGGAGAGAAAGTTCAGGAAACCAGGGTGATAACGTTAAGGTTGGAGCTATAGCTCACTGGCCAGCGCCAGTCACATGGTTCCTTGTAACACTAAGGGAGCTTGGGGCATAATGATGTATTTCCAGTGAGACACAAGTTGATAACCCAAAACTATAACCCTTAAAGTACAAAACATTTCCATCGAGGGACTTTAAAGACCTTTTCCTGTGTTTTATGGCTGAAAGGCAATAACTAATAAATTGTAAAGCTTCCACTTAAGGCTTAGGTACCAACTGGTGGTCCCTTCCATATATGGACTGGTGGGACATAGCAAATTAGGTCCAGAGAAATGTGAGAAGCAAGGTATCTGAGATAGAGACCCCTGTGGGAGCCTGCACTGCTGGGACCACAATCAAGGCTGAATTCAGTGGCCAGAATGGAGAATGGAGCAGAGCCATGATCGCCGAACCCGGAGAGGCAAATGGAATCTGAAACTGACTGATCAGTAAAGTTCATCACCCATCCCACCCCCACCCCAGCACCTCTCTGGTGGCCAGGATAATGGAAGGAGCACAGCCATGACTGGATGCAGCAGAGACAGAACCCAGCAGGCAGGGAGAAGAGTGAGCACAGCAGGCTGTGGACGTTATAGCAGAAAATGGCTACAGGACCTTGATGTGGAGAGATTGTGTCTCCCCACCCCCACCATTCCCAGCCAAGCAGAAATGCAGGAGCAGCAAGGAGGAGGTTGAGTGTGTGGAGGCTGAACCCTATCACCGGTGAGGAGAGTGGGAACAGTATCAGGAAAGGGTCCAGGAGATCAGCAATGATCACCACTTCCCCACCCCACTACTTCCAGGAGGAACAAAGAATCAGGACCAAGGGAAGAACCCAGGGACAGAATGGGCCGCACAGACTGCAAACGGCAGCAGAAGTGGAACTTGTGTACCGCCTCTCTAAGAGATCCAAAGACTGGCGTAGTTTTCTTAAGCTCTGGGTTTTTCATATGAACGTATCTTGCTTTAAAATTTATCAACAAAAATGAACTAAGTGTCAATTTTAAAGATATCTGTCCTCTTCCAGGCATAGTGGTTCATACCTTTAATCCCAGCACTTGGGAGGCAGAAGCAGGGGCATTTCTCTGAGTTCAAGGCCAGCCTGGTCTACACAGTGAGACTTTGTCTCAAAACAAAACAAAATAAAAACAAATAAACAAAACAGGTATGTGTCCCCACTGGATCTGTCTGGGGCAGAGAGTGGGAATATGTTCAGAAACCCCAGCCTGATTCAGAATAGATGGGTGAGGACACCTCTTCTTGCATTTGTGCCTTGGGCCATTTCCAGAATAGGAAAATGAAGGGCAAAGGCCCTGCCCGTCACCATACAGCACAGCTCAGGTGGAGGGAAAGACCCCCAGGCCAGTGCCCTACTAATATGAACAAGGAAGTGGTGGATGGAAAAGAAAGAGAAGCAAATCCATGTGTGCACAGTGAAGAGAGGCGCATCTGGAGACATGGGGGGTGCTGAGGAACAGCCTGCACAGCCACCCAAGGCCATGATGAGATCCCCGGCCTGGGCTGCTACTGGCGGCCATGCTGATGTCTGAGGGATGTACAGAGCTGACCCCACCCTGTACCTGGGCAGTGTGGGAGAGCTAGCTCCACTCCTTGATGGCTGCACTTAGGAAAGCAGGTCCTTTACCTTTCCTGAGCAATATGTAGAGCTGGTACTGGGTGGCATGGGTGGGGGTGAGCCAGCCCTGAGCTCAGGCCTGAGCACAGGAGGGCATGAGAGCTTGAGAGTGACCCCAGATCTCAAAGGCTGTGCACAAGCCTTTGTGTGTGGGCACAAGAGCGATAGCTCTTGCTTTCCCAAACCCTCACTACCTGCAGCAGGCAGGAGAGCCTGCCCCACCTCTTGCCTAGGCAAAGTGGGAGAGCTAGCCCTAGCAGTGTGGATGCAGGAGAACTGGCGGGCTGGGCAACTCAGCTACTACCTAGGCCTAGATCCAGGGCTTTGAGTTGGCCCAGCCCTACATCTTCCCTGCTGATGAACTACCACAGCGTGTGAAGAACTAAAGCTACAGGATCTCCATGACACAGGGCAGTCATGGGATATCAAAGAAAAGTTCTGCTGAGGATCCAGTATTGATAGAGCAGCAGAAGCCAGAAGCCTTAAATCAGACCAATGACACATTGCAATGTGCATTTGCAATAAAGCGGTGTGCTTACAGTGAACTTTCTACATCCAGAAAGCATCAAGCACAATGCCTACTTAGCATAAACAGCCCTCAACAAACACCTATTTACCAACTATCTTTAAAGAGTAAAATACCCACATCCCAATGGTATTCCTGTCTGGTTGTTGGAAATATCGGGCCAAACCTGAATGCCACTAGGGCACCTTTCCTTCATCTAATCTTTGGTCCTTCCCCATGACTATATGCTGTGGGTCGCCCTGGTGGCTGTTTGTATTCTGATGCTAATTCAGCTTTCCCAAGAGAAGCTACCTGGAACGAACAGGGAGTGAATCACATACTCAGGACTTCATGTGACCCTTCTAATGAATAGAGAAACCAATCACTGCGCGAGTAGTTGGGACTTCATGGTTGGGGAGCGAGAAGGCAGGAGAGGAGAGGAGAGGAGAGGAGAGTGGGCTGGAGGACAGGAGCTTGGAGGCGAACATGTGGACAGTGGAGACCCCGTTTCAGATCCAAACAGATCTGCTACTGGAGGATTTAACTTAGTAGAATGGCTTATAATTAGGATGTTAGTTGTTGCATCCAGCGATTGAGTTACCATTGATGCTGGACTGTTTGTGTGGCGTTTTCCTTCACGAGGTGGCTCAATTGGGTTCCAGAGAGAAACGTATGGCAAGCAAAGTGTGGGTTTGCAAGAAGTGCACCCCAAAAGGCCGAAGGAATTTTGAAGCGTGGGGCTGGCATGGTAGTGAGCCACCAGTGGGAAATTAGCGAGTCGGGTGGCAAGATTTCAGAGCTCTTGGTCAGAGAGTCTCCACAAGATGGGGCCCGCTGGTGCATTGCCAGCAATAGCATGAATTACATGTTTCATAATTTATGCTACAACTATAGCATCAGTTCCAGAAAATGCTGGAAGAGAAGGCAAGAACGTTCTTACAGCTTTGCACGTCTCAATGAAGTTGGCATGTTTGGTATCTGAGACATAGGGAACCTTATTACTAATTATTAATATTATTATTATTACTAATACAGGCTCATGTCACCTATTTACCCAAGTATAAACCTGATAACTACATTAGGCCTGATGACACAGGCCTGCAGTCACAGCTACTTACGGGGCTGAGACAATAGGACTACAAAACCAGGCAGGGGGATTAAGTGAGATGCTTCTCAAACAAAAAGTGTTTCTTGGGGCTGGAAAGATAGATAGCTCAGGGGTTAAGAGCACTGGCTGCTCTTCCAGAGGTCCTGAGTTCAGTTCCCAGCAACCACATGGTGGCTCACAAGCATCTGTATTGGGATCTGATGCCCTCTTCTGGTATGCAACAGTGTACTCATAAAATAAATAGATAAATCTTTTTTAATTTTTTTTTTAAAAGTGTTTCTTAAATGGAGGAAGAGGGGCAGAGGGAGGTGGGGGAAGGGACTGGGAGGAGGGGAGGGAGGGGAGAGAGGGGAATTTTCAGTCTTGCCGTTGGAATATGAAAAAAATGAGAGAGAGAGAGACCAGGGGTGAAAGTGATTTTAAAAAAGGGGCCAGGAATACGCTGAGTGGTAGAGCTTTTGTCCTAGCATATGCTAGACCATGGGTTCCATCCCCAGAATCACAAAGCAGAAACTGTATCACAACATTGAGGAATATGCAGTGAGAATTGTGTAGTGAGGGTTGTTTTTCTTGTTATTGTTACAAACTTGGCTAACACCCTTACTCTACCGTAGCCCAGTGGCTGGCAATCACCTTCAGTTTTCTGTGAGTTCTCTCTAGATTTTATGTGCATGTGAGCATTTCCATGTCCTTGAGGTACATCCATTTTCTCCCAAAGGGCAGGATTGCCTTCTTTATAAGATATGAATCTCTCTGGGTGAGGTGGCAAACACCTTTAATCCCAGCACTTGAAAGACAGAGGCAGGCAGATCTCTATGAGTTTGAAGGCACTCTGATCTTCATCCTGAGTTTCAACAGAGTCAAAGCTACAAAGTAAGATCCTGTCTCAAAACAAAACGAAACAAACAAAACCCAGCAAAAAGTATGAATCTATTCCAATGTGGACATATAAGGATACATGTCATAGTTTTTTGCCCTTTCATTTTTAATCTTGAGTTCCACAGCTTGTCCACTGTGATAGAAGCTACAACCAAAGGAATCGTTTTGAGATACCAATTTCATTCACTTTAGTCAAATATTCAGAAATCAGATTATCAGATCCCGTGTTTATTTTTGAGAGACTTTCATATTGTTTTATATTGAGGTTATAGAAATGAAGTTCTTATATACTTAATATCATGTGATCATTTAAAAATCCACCACAATCTCCACATAAAACCAGATACATTGAATCTAATAGAAGACAAAGTTGGTAAAAGTCTCGAACACATGGGCACAGGGGAAAAGTTCCTGAACAGAACACCAATGGCTTATGCTCTAAGATCAAGAATCAACACATGGAACCTCATAAAATACAAAGCTTCTGTAAGGCAAAGGACACTGTCAATAGGACAAAACGGCAACTTACAGATTGGGAAAAGATCTTTACCAATCCTACATCCAATAGAGGGCTAATATCCAATATATACAAAGAACTCAAGATGTTAGACTCCAGAGATCCAAATAACCCTATTAGAAAATGTGGAACAAACCGGGCAGTGGTGGCTCACGCCTTTAATCCCAGCCCTTGGGAGGCAGAAGCAGGCGGATTTCGGAGTTCGAGGCCAGCCTGGTCTACAGAGTGAGTTCCAGGACAGCCAGGGCTACACAGAGAAACCCTGTCTCGAAAAACCAAAAAAAAAAAAAAGAGAGAGAGAGAAAGAAAGAAAGAAAGAAAATGGGAAACAGAGTTAAACAGAGAATTCTCAACTGAGGAAACTCAAAGGGCTGAGAAGCACCTAAAGAAATGTTCGACATCCTTAGTCATCAGGGAAATGCAAATCAAAACAGCCCTGAGATTCTACCTCACACCAGTCAGAATGGCTAAGATAAAAAACTCAGGTGACAGCAGATGCTGGCGAGGATGTGGAGAAAGGGTGACACTCCTCCATTGTTGGTGACATTGCAAGCTGGTACAACCTCTCTGGAAATCAGTTTGGTGGATCCTCAGAAAATTGGACATAGTACTACTTGAGGACCCAGCTATACCACTTCTGGGCATATACCCCGAAGATGCTCCAACATGTAATAAAGACACACGCTCTACTATGTTCATAGCAGCCATATTTATAATAGCCAGAAACTGGAAACAACCCTGATGTCCCTCCACAGAGGAATGGATACAGAAAATGTGGTACATTTACACAATGGAATACTACTCAGCTATTAAAAACAATGACTTCATGAAATTCAAAAATGGATGGAACTTGAAAATATCATCCTGAGTGAGGTAACTTCAGTCACAAAAGAACAAACATGGTATGTACTCACTGATAAGTGGATATTAGCCCAAAAGTTCGGAATACCCAAGATTCAATTCACACACCATATGAAGCCTAAGAAGAAGGAAGACCAAAATGTGGATGCTTTAGTGTTTCTTAGAAGAATGAACAAAATACTCACAAGAGGAAATATGGAGACAAAGTGTGGAGCAGAGACTGAAGTAAAGACCATCCAGAGACTGCCCCACCTGGGGATCCATCCCATATGCAGCCACCAAACCAAAACACTATTGTGGATGCTGGGAAGTGCTTGCTGATGGAAGCATGATAAGCTGTCTCCTGAGAGGCTCAGGCAGAGCCTGACAAATACACAGGCAGATGCTTGCAGCCAACCATTGGACTGAGTGTGGGGTCCCGGATAGAGGAGTGGGAGAAGGGACTGAAGGAGCTGAGGGAGTTTGCAGCCCCATGGAGGGAGCAACAGTGTCAACTGGCCAGACCCCCCTGGTGCTCCAGGAGACTGGACCACCAACCAAAGAATACACATGGAGGGACCCATGGTGCTGGCCACATATGTAACAGAGAAGGGCCTTGTTGGCCATCAGGGGGAGGAGAGGCCCTTGGGCCTGAGGGTGTTAGATGCCCCAGTGTAGGGGAATGCTAGGGAGAGAAGATGGGAGTGGGTGGGTGGGTGGGGAGCACCCTCATAGAGGCAGGGGGAGGGAGGATGGGATAGGGAGTTTCCAAAGGGGAAAACATTTGAAATGTAAATAAAGTAAATATAAAAAAAAATCCACCACATCGGTCATATAATGTCATCATAATAGTTTATGTTCCTTTGATAACATGATATTTACTCTTAGGTGATCGAAATTTTCGATCACTAAGATCTTCCTAGATGATTACCTATATATTACAGAGCTAATTTCATTATAATTAGAAATGATAAACCTCTTAGATTGACCTGCTGCTCTACTGGCTGGTTTTGTGTCAACTTAACACAAGCTGGGGTTATCACAGAGAAAGGAGCCTCCCTTGAGGAAATGCTTCCATGAGATCCAGCTGTAAGGCATTTTCTCAATTAGTGATCAAGGCGGGGGAGGGCCCCTTGTGGGTGGTACTATCTGTGGGCTGGTAGTCTTGGGCTCTATGAGAAAACCTGCTGAGCAAGCCAGACGAAGCAAGCCAATAAGAAACATCCCTCCATGGCCTCTGCATTAGCTCCTGCTTCCTGACCTGCTTGAGTTTCAGTCCTGACTTCCTTTGGTGATGAACAGCAGCATGGAAGTGTAAGCTGAATAAACCCTTTCCTCCCCAACTTGCTTTTTGGTCATGATGTTGTGTGCAGGAATAAAAACCCTGACTAAGACACCTGCTTTTTAAAGGCAACTAAACAAATCTTCCTCTATCTTGCTGTTGTTATGGTCTGACAACGCCGCCCCCCAGCCCCAGTCCCCACCCAGCATAGCTGTAGCCATTTTGTTCCATGCCTGCCAGCTATTTCATATTATTGCTGTAACATGCCTGCTAGTCATTGACACAGAAAAATAACTTGTCTCAAAGCAGGGTCAGGCTGACTACCCACCCTGTTTTGTTCTGTAGGTTCTGAATGTTCTCTATGAGGTCTGCTAATCTTAAGAAATTCCGCAAAGCTTTATGTAGGACCCATCAAACCAAAGGTCAATATGAACTATTATGTCTAAAATATTTGAGTCACAGCTGAGCACCAGTCAGCCCTTCCTGCACCTAGGTATGAGCTCACTGTGGTTTTTGTGGATGACACTGAAGAATGCTGCTAGTAAGTCAAGAAGCTTCTGATGCTCATGCTCTGTTATCTCAATGTTCTGAAATTCCCCTGTTCACCACCCATCCACCACCATCTGACCTTACTCAGGACCAATCAGCTTAGAGGTTAGCTGATAATACGTTCCCTAGTAAGCCAACTGCTCCCATCCTTGCCCTTTAAACTTTGAACCTGGTTTTTCCTATAAAAAGTCTACTCTGAGAACAGTTAGGCTTCCGAGTCCTTTCTATGGTTATGAACGTTCAGTATTAAGATGTGCATTCAACAAACTAATCTTACTTAACTGAGATCAGTGTTTGTATGGTTTGCGTGATGATTCCTGAACCCCAACACTTTCTGGTTAGTAAATTTTTTTTTCTTTGCTGTTGCAGGATTTTCCCTGTCCAATTACATTAGGGCAACAGGAGCCCTGTGATTGGACACGGAACAGGGAGGCGGAGCTAGGAGTTGCACAGGAGAGGATCTGGGGAGAGAGAAAGGAGAAGGAAGATGGCATCGGATGTGAACTGGCGTAGCACCACCGATGGTTATGTTATCATAAAGGTTAGAAGTTTGGAATAAATTGTCTAATCTAGGTGGGCAGCTTTTATCATCAATTGGCTCTGAAATTATTGTATTGGCATCTTGTAAATTGTGTTTTTATTGATACATAAATGTGATTGGTTATCTATATGCTTAAGAGTTTTAATTCTGCCGGGTAATTGGATGTTGGGATGGCTGACCATAGGGCAGGCAATTATTGTTTAAGCCTGGTGGCAGAGATCTGCCAAGGGACTCAGCCAAGGGACTCTGCTCTGGAGAGTTGGCGGGCTGAGAGAGTGAGATAGCCCGGCGGGAGATCTGCTATGGCCCCCCAGCTGCAGGGCCTGAGCACAGGAACGAGCTGGTCTCTTTCTTAGTATCTCTCGCTACACTTTGCTTTTGAGATAAGGTATCCTGTAGTCAGGCTGACCTCAAATTCTTGTGTAGACAGGAATAACCTTGAATTCCCAGTCTTTCCAAATGCTAGGATTACAAGCGAATGCCAACATGTCCAGTTTTATGTGGCGCTAGAAACCAAGCTCCGGGTTTTGTACTAGGGCACCCTAACAGCTTAGCCACAGGTACATCGTCAGGTAGTGATTTAAATATACTGATGGAGC
>JADRCH010000126.1:3649540-3746290 GCA_019843965.1 Rhynchomys soricoides | reverse complement strand
AGCCACAGGTACATCGTCAGGTAGTGATTTAAATATACTGATGGAGCCAAAGGAGAGCAGAAGAGGGGGAATTGTTTGGTCCCATCTTGTGGGTTTAAAAACGTAGGCAATCCCTTTACCAATTTGTTAGAAGTAGGAGTCAATTAATAACAAAATGCTATTTGGGAATAGCTAAAAATTAGCTCTAACTTTCATTATGGAGGATCTGACAGATGACCTGAAAGAAAGTTGAGTGCCCAATGTTGAGTTATTACTGGCACAGAGATCTGAGCACCAGTAGGAAAAAAAGTATGTGATTCAGGGCTGAAGCAGAGATGAATTTACTTGTAAACAGCGATTCCATTGGTCTGTAAAGGAACTAATAAAGTAAGTGATTTAATCCGAGTCAAATTTGTATTGCCAAGTGACATAAGACATTATATCCTGGGGTCCTTACCTAGTTGTTGCAATGGTGACTGAGCTCTCTTGTTCGCTTGAAAAAGAAGTGTAAATTTCTGATCTACTGGTTGTTAATTCGTTCAAGCTGCTTTTCATCACCATGAGGGTTGGCACTGCAAGAACACAGTAACCTCAGTGAGTAGGCACGTCATCTGTCACCTCCTTACGGGGACTTTTTAACCATTCTTGATTGACTGAGTCATTTATAGGCTCTTGCCTTGGAAGACTCTGGGAATCCCTAGCTAGTCTGAAAAGATAAATTATGTCGAAGTCTTTGGTTTCCACCTAGAGCAGTGGTTCTCAACCTTCCTAATGCTGCGACACTTTCCTCATAGTGTGGTGACCCCTAACCATAAAATTATCCTTACTGCTACTTTATGACTATAATTTTGCTATAGTTATAAATTATAATATAAACATCTGATATGCAGATAGTCTTAGGTGACCCTGTGAAAGGGTTGTTCACCTCCAGAGGGGTTGCAACCCACAGGTTGAGGACCACTGCTCTGCAGACTCAGACTGCACAGGCTGCAAATCCACCTGGCGTGTGAGAGTAAATGTCTGAGTTATTCCTGCACCTTGGTATCTTTTCCAACGGAGTCTGGAGGTACGTTAGAACCCACAAAGCTTAACTATATAAACCCTCCATCTTCCTGCCCACACTGGTCAGGCGCCAACCTACTGTTGTCAGGCATCACTGTTTGACGGTCCTTTTATTACCCACTTAGGCTTTTTATTTTATTTTGTTTGTTTGTTTTGTCTTGTCTTTCAAGACAGGGTTTCTTTGTGTAGCCTTGTCTGCCCTGGAACTTGTTCTGTAGACCAAGCTGTGCTCAAATTCACAGAGATCTGCCTGCCTCTGACTCCCAAGGGCTGAGATTAAAAACATGTGCCACCACTGCCAGGCTTAATTTAGACTTCTAAAGAGTCTTAATCTTCCAAGGATATGTCTCAAACTACTTGGGAATGTCCACATATTGAAGTAACATAAACACTAATAATTTGGGCTGGAGAAGTGGCTCAGTGGTTAAGAGCACTGACTGTTTTTCCTGAGTCCAATTCCCAGCAACCACATGGTAGCTCACAACCATCTGTCATGGGATCCGATGTCTTCTTCTGAAGACAGCTACAGTGTTCTCATATACATAAAATAAGTAAATCTTAAAAAAAAAACCTAATAAATTTTCTCCTATGCAAAAAGTGAGAAGGAACACACCATGACTTTTAAAGATGTTCATGAAGATAAATACACAAATATTGAAATCAGAAGACTAAATGAACAATACTAAGATGCTGTAAGATGGGAAAAGTAACACATGAGACACATTTTTTCCTGGACCCATATGCTGCTACTCAATCATGCCAAGCTCCTCTTGAAACTCTGTTCAACTTTATCAATTCATGTTGTTTATCTTTCTGTCCATCCATCCGTCTGTCTATCTGCCTTTCTATGGCTGATAGTGTACAAGTAATCATCTTCTCATATTTTAGGACAGAATGGTGGAATGACTTTCTGCCATCAGAGTAAACTGTTAATACTGTGACACAGTTTACTAGGGTTTTCCAGAGGATACCTTAAGGAAGATTTCTACATAGACCACTGTGGTGCTTTGAAAAAGAATGGCCCCCACAGACATAGATTTGAATGTGTGGACACCAGCGAGCTGCACTATTAGGAGGCCTTGCTGGATTAAGTGTGGCTTTGTTGGAGGAAGTGTGTCACTGGGGTGGGCTTTGAGGTCTCAGATGCTCCAGCCAGGCCCAGTGTCTCTCTCTTCTTGCTGCCTGCAGATCCAGATGTAGAACTCTCAGCTACCTCTTCAGCACCAACCATGTCTGCCTGCATGCCGCCATGCTTCCTGCCCTGTAAGCCAACTCCTTAACTGTCATCCTTTGTAAGAGTTGCCATAGTGTGTGTTTACAGTAGTAAAACCCTAACTATGCAACAATTGAACGCCAAAAGGAGGCACAGGGAATAGACCAGTGAAGGTTGAAAGAAATTAAAGTCCTACCATTACGGGTAACATTTTAGTGCCTTTCCTTTTTGTTGTTGAGGAATGATTTTTTTCAAAGGTTTCAGAAGAGAAAAAATTGAATTTCCTAAAACACATGCATAATGCTTAATATTTGCTTCTTAACATAACCTAGACTAACCTGGGAGACAAGGTTGGAAACATACCCATGAGCAATTGTATAGATTAGGGTACCTGAATTGGGAAGACTCACCTTAAAAATAGGTGGCCCAGGCCGGGCAGTGGTGGCGCACGCCTTTAATCCCAGCACTTGGGAGGCAGAGGCAGGAGGATTTCTGAGTTTGAGGCCAGCCTGGTCTACAGAATGAGTTCCAGGACAGCCAGGGCTACACAGAGAAACCCTGTCTTAAAAAAAAATTTAAAAAATAATTTGGTGGCCCAATGCTAGGGCCTGGGGTTGCGGACTAAGTAAAAACAAGAAATCAAGCTGATTGTAAGCATTCATCACCTCTCTGTTTCCTCATCACAGACATAGAGCCAGCTGCCTCACCAGTCCCACAGCTAAGATTTCCTCACCACCATGAACTGTATCTTTGAATGGTGACCCAAGGAAAGTCCTCCCTTCCTCCCTCCCTCCCTCCATTCCTTTTTTCTTTCCTTAAGTTGCTTTTGCCACAGCAGTAAGTTACTAACAGGGAAAAAATGGTACTAAGAAGTAGAGCCGTTGGTGGGATAAACCTCATTGTGCATTTTTTAGGCCTTTGGAATGGGTTTGAGGGACTAATGTGGAAGATCTTTGAATTTGGGCTGGAAGAGCCCTGAATACTTCAAATATAGCTTACTGTGAATTTCTGGTGAGAGAGTGGAAGTCAAGAAGGCAGAGAAATGTGAACAGTAAGGTTGGATCATGTTTCCGAGGGGGTAAGGGCTCTATGAGGGGCCAAAACAAGGGTCCATCATGTGATGTTCTGGCAAAGAATCCAGCTGCATTCTTTGCCTGTGTCCTGCAAACTTGAGAGAAGGTCGAATTTAAAGTGGTAAACTAGTTTGTTTGGCAGAAGAAATGTCAACAGAAGAGAGCATTCAGGCTGTCTGACAGTTATTGCTCAGTCCTCTAGGGCAGGTCTACAGTAAAAAAAAAAAAAAAAAAAAAAAGCAAAAGCAGAACAGAACAATATTAAAGATGAGTGTTTTGTCAACCAAAGGAGTTCCAGAAAGCTTAAGATTGCAGTCAGTGTACATGTCAGAAAGGTTGTAACTGCTGGAGAGGAACCTGCTCTGCACTGAGACAATAAGGTAGCAACCAGAAGATGCCAGTCATCCAAGGCTCCAGTATATAAAAATGCCAGTTCATTTGAAAGAGCAGAGGGTCTTAACTGGAACCACTTAACCAGGGTCCCGCTGTGGGGATGCCCTGATGCTGCAAATCAACTGGGAAAATGTTTCCCCAGGGTCAGCACAGGAAGCTGATGCATCTGTGGTCATTCAGATGACCCTGATTTTGTAGGCAGGAAAGTTCCAAGATTGAGGTAACCATGGAGTTTTTGCCATCTGGTTCAGAGAGCCACTGGGGCCAGGCTTGGAATTCCTGCAAGGATAGATACCCTGAAAGCCACTGTGGTTTTCTGAGATGTCCAAAAATACGCACTGCTGTGACAATGACTTGGGAATCTCACGTGGAGATCTCTTTGAACCCTGTTACATAGCCTTTGTGTTTCCTCGTTACATGTTCATAAATTTTTTTCATATAAGTCTTCATCTACCCTTTTGACTGCTGACCAGCTGGAAAATGTATTCATTTTCAAGATTTTTAAACACAAATGCTTTGTGTGTTGTTTTACATTCTAAGAGAGAGCTAAATCATAAAACTCCCAACCCTTTCATTTATACATCATCTAAAAGTTATTGATCCCTGTTAATATATGCCTAATTTTAAGATGTATGTACATGTATGTGTAGGCATGCATGTATACATAAACACATTTTAAGATAAATTCTGACCACTTAAAAACAAGGTTTCAAGATAGAATTTTTGACTGCTAAGTATGAATTGTTCTTTTTTCAAGGTCTCTATCTTTTCAAGCCAAGATAAGATACAATATAAAATAGGAGATAGGAGTGATCTTTGGGAAGAAAGAGATCAGGAGGCTGGAGAGACTGCCCTGTGGTTAAGAGCACTTGCCATTTGTCTTAGGGTTTCATTACTGTGAAGAGACAAAATAACCGTGTCAACTCTTATAAAGGACAGCATTTAGTTGGAGTAGCCTGTAGTTTAGAGGTTCAGTCCATTATTGTCAAGTCGGAGAGCATGGCAGCATGCAGGCAGACACAATGTAAGAGGAGCTGAGAGTTCTACATCTTAATCTGCAGACAGCGGGAGGAGACTGTGTTCCTCCCTGAGCAGAGCTTGAGTGTAGGAGAACTCAAAGTCTGTCCCCACAGTGACACACTTCTTCCAATAAAGCCACACCCACTCCAACAAGGCAACACCTCCTAATAGTGCCACTTCCCACGGGCCAAGTATTCAGATACATGAGTCTATGGGGGCCATACCTATTCATACCACCAAATCACTCTTCAGAGGAACCAAGTTTGGTTCCCAGCACTCATACTAAGCAGCTCACAACTACCTGTAAGTCTAGCTTCCAGGGGATACGATGCCCTCTTCTGGCATCTACAGGCATGGTATATACTCACACAGACACATGCATGTAATTAAAAGTACATCTAAAAGTATTAGCTTGTTTAAAGATAGACAAAGACATCTAAAGACTTGCAGATGAGTAATTTGTTTCATTACATTGTAAATATAATTTCTTTCATATAGTATATTTGGAACAATTCCTTATCTCTGTGCTTTCAGGTTTAGCATGTTTAACTCTTGACCCGGAGTGGCTCCACCTCCTGTGGGCTGGGCCCTCCCACGTCAATGAGACACTGCCTCGCAAACTTGCCTACAGAACAAGGTAAGTGTGAAGGCATTTCTCAGTGATGATTCCCTCCTCTCAGATAATTCAAGCTTGGTTCAAGTTGACATAAAACGAGCCAGTGCACGGTGTTCCACTTGATATAGTATTGTTTTGTTGAGAAAAAGTGTCTCAAGAATTGTGCAGGTAAATAAAGGGAAAATATCAGATTGAAAAAGAGATATAGAACTTTATCCTGTAAAATATATTTTTGCCAGGAAGTGACATTTGAAATTGATCAAGCTTATGTTTTAAGAAACTGGAGTTTTATCCCAAGAATATGAATGCACCCGGAAGAGACTACTTTTTAAAGTAGAAGGAACTTGCTTATCATGATTATTTTGGGTTAAATTTTCTTTTCCTGCATCAAAGTGGAAAGAGCTGTTAGTGAGCCACTGAGTTCAACCAGAGTTACCTTCCTGCCACACTGTGACAGAACAGATAGACTTCAAATTGCCCACAGTCTAGCAGTCAAATATAGGCTGAATATTTAGGCTGAAGTTATGAAAACCAGTGTGTTTCACTGGGGAAAGGGCCGTAGGCTGGAAGCCAGCGTGTCTGAGGTGGAGTCTGATGATACTGTTTCTGGCTATGTGATCAATGACTGCGTCTCTTTGAAATTCATTCACCTGGCCTGTAAAGGAGTTGAACTGGGCAGCTATGAAGTCTTTGGTTGGTTGGTTATTTGTTTTGTTTTCCAGCTTCTAAAGATCAGTCATCAGGTCTTGAATCCCCAGTGGGAAGCGCATGCCTTATTTTGGCCAGGTTCCAGTGGTTCTTCTCTTCTCAGTGATGGCAGCCTCGCTCCCATCCTTGAGCAGACCTCAGAGGATGGGTTGACAACAGATGTAAAATAGACTTACCTGTGAGTTGTTGTTGGCTCCTGTTTTTGCAGCCACATTTCCCAATCAGCTCAGGACTGTGCACATCACTGTGACAGTTGGAGCAATAAAATAAAGCTCTGGACAGTGAGAGTAAATAGAGAGTGATAGTTAACACCAAGAAGGCACAGTGCTCACACAGCCCGTCTCCCGTGGTTCTGTGCACGTTTCCCTTCATAAGTGAATTGCAGCGTGGTACCTTTTGACATCTTTAGAGGACTCGGCAATGAAGAACCCTAAGGTGTCCTTATTCAGTCTCACTTGTGATGATGGATTTAGTATCAGAGTGCTGGAAATGGAAGAGTAAAGACCTGCATTTTCCTGCTAATATCTGGGGCAAGCAGTCTTTGATGCTTCATGCTGTCATTAACAAGGGATTTTCCAACTTGCCATATTCACAGGCTTAAGTCTATTTTACTGCCAAACACAGTGGGGAAGTGAATTTGGCCACACTCACTCTGTTGATCGCTACTAAATAACGCTGAGGAACCAGGAAAGAGCTTGGTTGCTGGGCAGAAGAAAGCTCTGCCTTTGGATTGGGTCACGAATCTGAGATGGATTGACTAACCCTGGTGCTTGATGTCTTATTGCCTTGGAAACCATGAAAAAGTGGGCATGATCATACATTTTGGAAATGCTAGTGGTATCCATCTCTGGACCAGCTGCCTTTAAAATTGAACTACATCTAATCAGCTCAGTGGTATAGCACTGGTCCTGCAGAATGTAGGCCCAGGGTAGGGTCCTCAGAATATAAACATATTCCACATGACCATTTTCTGATGGGAATGTAGCTCAATGCCAGTCTGCTTGAGCTGCTGGGTCCCAGTCTCAGAACCATAAGACAAAAAAGATGAAATTATGACAGAAGCACAACTAATTTCTTTTCTTTCTTTTTTTTTTTAGGTTTTTCGAGACAGGGTTTCTCTGTGTTGCCCTGGCTGTCCTGGAACTCACTCTGTAAACCAGGCTGGCCTCAAACTCGGAAATCCACCTGCCTCTGCCTCCCAAGTGCTGGGATTAAAGGCGTGTGCCACGGCTAGAAGCACAACTAATTATCAAGGTGAAGTCAGATGTTTCTTTTCCTTCCTTATGGCTTGTGTGCTTGGAAACAGTCCTAAATTTTACCTATGTTTTTCCTTTATGAAACACTGTGCTGCAGGATACTCTGCTCCTTGGTGTAGTGATTTGGGTGAAAATGACAAAATAGGCCCATAGGGAGTGGCACTATTAGGAGGTGTGGCCTTGTTGGAGTGGGTGTGACTTTGTTGGAGTGGGTGTAGTCTTGTTGGAGTAAGTCTGGCCTTGGAGTGGGTGTGGCCTTGTTAGAAGAAGTGCATCACTCTTACTTCCCGATGCCTGCCATCTGGAGGTAGAACTCTCAGCTTCTCTAGCACCCTGGGCTGCCTATGCGCTGCCATGCTTCCCACCATGATGATAATGACTAAACCTCTAAACAGTAAGCCAGCCCCAATGAAATGTTTCCCTTTGTAAAAGTTTCTCTTCTCAGCAGTAAAGCCCTAGCTAAGATGTTCAGTTTCCCACATTGCTCCCTGTTTATCAGAATGCCCTGTCTTTAGCCTCCATCCCCGGCCCTAAACATTCTAACCCTAAATTCTTTCATTTCTGATAATGTATTCCTTTCCTTCTTTAAAATTTACTTTTGCCAGGCCTGGTGGTACATGCCTTTAAATCCCAGCACTCAGGAAGCAGAGGCAGGTGAATCTCTCTGAGCTTGAGGCCCACCTGGTCTACATATCAAGTTTCAGATCAGCCATGTAAGAGTCTATGTCAAAGAATGAAAACAAATACATAAATTTACTTTTCTCCTGTCCACTTTGGAGGGAAGTCAAGCCCTAATTCTGGGTTCTTCTGTTGTCAGGATAGTTCAGAGTAAACACGGAGTGAGAAAATCCTTGTGAACAGACATGGGCTCCAAAACAAAAGTTTCTCATTTCTTCTTAGAGAGCTGGACCCTGCTTTGGCAGATCTTTACCTGAGACAATGTAGGGCATTGGTCAATATTGACTGAGACTAGTAACGAGGGTAGGGATTGGTTTTGACTTTCCAAGGGGAGAACATGGATCTGTGGCCCATAAATATCTCCATTAGCAAGCACATATCTAATGTGACCAGGGGCTTTGGACAGCTCCTCTTGTGGGAGTGGGGAGAGATCTCTGAGTTCAGGTTAAACATCTATTTATTTCTTCTTGGCCTTTTGTCAAAGGTCAAGTGTATATCTATTTATAAAGGTACTATCACAAAACATAGAATCTTGGCCCTAGCCCGGCAGTGGTGGCGCATGCCTTTAATCCCAGCACTTGGGAGGCAGAGGCAGGTGGATTTCTGAGTTCGAGGCCAGCCTGGTCTACAGAGTGAGTTCCAGGACAGCCAGGGATATACAGAGAAACCTTGTCGTGGAAAAAAAAAAGAATCTTGGTCCTAATCAAAAAAAAAAAAAAGAAGCACCCCCAATAATCACAATAATATACCTGGTTCTATTTGCAAGAACTCAGAAACTTATTTTATCTTGGGTTTTTTTATTTTTGGATTTTAAGATGAGATCTTGCTCAATACCCAGGCCTAGCCTAACACTGATCTCCCTTCCTCAAGCTTTTGGGTGCTTAGGTTATAAATCAGTGCTACCGTATCGGGCTATTAATTCATAACTTACAGGCTCTTGGGAAATGCCAATGGTCTGATAACATCCCCTCTCCCCTCCATCTGCTCTATCAACAACAGTCAAGCCCCCTTCAACAACAGAAACAGAACCCCCCCCCCCCCAAGCCCCGAAACGCGTTATCAGTACCAACAGTTGTGAAAGAGGGGCTTATGCTGGATGGCAATCAGCATGAGGTGCAGCTTCACGAAGCAGAGCCTAGGAAGGAACACAGGGGAGTTATGCAGAGACAAGCAGCAGGCTGCTCTATAACCAATCCATTAAGCTCCGTGCTGGGGAGAAAACCCACGGCCTCAGCAGAGGAAGTCACTCCTAACTATAGATTTCCACGTTGAATCCACCTGCCATACATTTGAGCAAGACTACCAAATGGGATGGAGGTGAAACTGTCCCGCAAGCCATGTGAGGTGCTACCATCTACAGGAGTGGTTCTCAACCTGTGGGTCACGACCCCTAGAGGGGCAGGAGTTGTCAAAGGACCCTTTCACTGGGTGACACATCAGATATCCTACATATCAGATATTTACATTAGGATTCATAACTAGGCACACTGACTCTAGGAAGTACAAAATGGAATCTAATTTGTCATATGCCCACTAGGAGTCAGTTATTATTCTAAATGTTTCTATGTATTACTCAAATATCAAGAATCCTACATGAGAGCCAGGGATGTAACTCAATGGTAGAGCACTTGCCTCACACACTCAAGGCTCTGGGTTCTATCTCTTCTCCGGGACCTTCCCATCCCCCCCAAATTTCACATAAGAATCATAATTCCTAACTTTCCAGACAGAAAATGGAAAATGGGAAGGGCTGAATGTTTTACAAACAGACTGTGCATCTACTATGTGTTAGAGCTACAACCAGATATGTAGGACAGTTTCATTACAAAATTTCTGTTCCTGCAGTTTTCAGCCTGTGGGTCTTTACCCCTTAGGGGGCTGAATGACCCTTCCACAGAGATCCCCTATGACCATCAGAAAACACAGATATTTCCATTACAATTTACAATGGTAGCGAAATTACAGTTCTGAAGTAGGAATGAAATAATGTTATGTTAGACCACCATAACACAAGGAACTGTGTTAAAAAGGTGCAGCATTGGGAAGGTTGAGGTTCACTGCTCTAGAGGCACTGACTTAACTGCTCTTACATCAGCTTGTACTGGCTGGTTTTGTGTCAACTTGACACAAGCTGGAGTTATCACAGAGAAAGGAGTTTCAGTTCAGAAAATGCCTCCATGAGATCCAGCTGTAAGGCATTTTCTCAATTAGTGATCAGGGGGGAGGGCCCCTTGTGGGTGGTACCATCCCTGGGCTGGTAGTGTTGGGCTCTATAAGAAAGCAGGTTGAGCAAGCCAGGAGAAGCAAGCAAGCCAGTAAGCAGCATTCCTCCATGGCCTCTGCATCAGCTCCTGCTTCCTGACCTGCTTGAGTTCCAGTCCTGACTTCCTTTCGTGATGAACAGCAGCATGGAAGTGTAAGCTGAATAAACCCTTTCCTCCCCGACCTGCATCTTGGTCATGATGTTTGTGCAGGAATAGAAACCCTGACTAAGACAGACACCCTCCATCAACAGTGTGGGATGAGGGCATTTCATGAAGGATGGGGGAAGGGTTTCACGTAACATACCGGCAGACCTGAGGAAATGTCATCCCCACGAAGTCGTTAGAGAGACGCTGTGTCAGAATTTTGTTCTTCAAGCCATTCAAGAAATGTTTTTGCCAAGGATATTTAGGAAAAACCTAGAAAATGTGATCATACCATATTGAGTGTGTTAATAAGAGAAGCCAACATTTTAATGTAGGCTGCTAAGTACACTTTTTACCACATGTAGCCCACAAAGAGGAGACACATCGCAGTGTTCACGCGGAGCAATGTTAAGGGAGGAAGGAAACGCATCTGTTTTCAGTGGTGTCCAAGATGATGCAGACGCCGCACCTTTTAGTTTCTTCCTGGATGGCATGGTGAAGATTTCCCAGAAAGAAACTATCTGCAAAGGCCAGATTGGCTGCTGAAAACATCAGTGCCTGCAGAGGGTTTAGAAGATTGTAGCTCCAGAACCTAGCTCCAGTTTCTCACAGCGCCCTGAAGAGCCATGCTTTACCTACCTCTGTGTCTGACCTAACTTCCTGTAAATAAATAAGAACTTTTAGAATGTCTTAACCTAATAAAGCCCTATTCACCACTAATTGAAGGACTCAGCAAGCTATCAGATAGTAGCTGAGGCCTGTAGCTGAGATTTCTCTGCCTGCCTGTAACCCGACTCTCAGGTGTATTTGAACCCTAGGTCCTTTGGAAGAGCAGCCAGTGCTCTTAACCACTAAGGCATCTCTCCAGCACTGCGGATGTCTTGGTTTATGACTTTTTTTGTTCTGTTCCTATGAAAACTCAATAAAACTCCATACAGGAACATAGGATTTGGGGTCACCTAAATCTGTATTCCCAGTCCCTAGTCACTCAAATTTGGCTCTAGAATAAACTATCTCTCATCCAAGTTTTCATGTTGAATTAGAATTATTTTCTCTGGCCCACTGCTAACTTTAGCACAGTAGCCTTACTCTTTAGGTTTGTGTGTGAGTGTGTGTGTGTGTGTGTGTGTGTGTGTGTGCACGCGCGCGCTCATGTGTTTTGTTTTTAAGATTTAACAGTACATTGGGGGGACAATGTGGAACTTTAAGTTGCCACTCTGTGGGTATGACAGCTTACAATTGACTTCGATTAACTGATTATTAAATTACTTTGTACTGAAAAATCACATACCAAAAAAGGAAAAAAATAGCTGCAGTTTGTAATAAGAGGGAGAACCCTTTACAAGTTTATAAAAATACAAGATGGTACTGACCAATCAGGGTTGATGATAATGGGAAACCTAGGCCAGCAGGTGTCCAGAGAAGGAAAGAGGGCAGTGGCTTTTCTCCAGTGTTACATTGGGACCCAGGACCTTCCACATGTAACACCTGGTCCCTAAGCTACACCCTAGCTCTAGAATGATCTTAACAAAGCTGAAGGCCACCTGGGGTAGGTTGCTGGAAACTTCTCTTGGGATTTTGGGTAAGGCAGCTCCTCATCTCCCTACTTCCTGCCACGTGAGCCCCACAGCGCTGCCTCCATAGAGTATGACATAGCGGGAACCATAGATAGAAACTTCTAGATTCTCTAGAGCAACTCTTGCTGTGGAGAGAAATGGTGAACTCAGACATTCTCCTTGATGGTTATCTTGTGGTTTGAAAATCACCCTGCTAAAACTGGTCACCTATTCCTGATCATTTGGCGCCCTTTCCTACTCCTTGCCTCTGTCCTAAGATCCAAGTGATCTCCTGTTCTTTTCCATTGTCTCCAGTAGCATCTGTCACAAGGATGGCAGGCCATTGATACCATAGCTACTGAAGAAACTGGCCTGGGTTTCTAGTCTGAGTGGCTCGGGCTTTGGAAGGATAACCATGTTGATGGAGCTTAAAGCTCAGAAAGGGCAGGAAGAAGACAAAATGCATTTAAGACAGAACAATCTGGGGATGCACATAATCCAGCCAGAGTAAATCTAAACTAAAGTGAAGTGTGAGTAATCCTCTGGGCCTAGAAGCAACAGGATTGTTCTTCTGTCTACAATGTCTCACAATAAAATTAATATAATTAAGACACATGACCCCGATTTGAGGGCCTCCAATATGAGCACTTGGGTGTTTTACACATGTCATGCAAAGCCTGGAGAAACATGGCTGTGAGAATAATGATATGCATTTTGCAGATGGAGAAATGGGGCCGGGGAAAGCAAGTGCGGGCATTTAGCTCTGCGTACCAGCCATTTTATGAGTTTGTGAGCCTAAGTTTGTTACAAAACCAAACAAAATGTACCATATGCAGGACTGGCAAGCCCTGCCGCGATTCTATCCAGTTCAGGGCTCCTAAAAGGGAGATTCAGATTTCATCTTTTTAGAATACGGAGACCACAAATATCTCCTATGCCCTCAAAGTCACTTCTTGGTGCACATTGACATGGCATCGTATTTAATGGGGACTAACAAGCCCATGTCAAATAGCAAAGGAGAACAGAGGTAGGATGGGTTTTAGAGCTGCACTGCATCGCCATAAAGGAAGCAACACCTCCCTCTAGGATTCTCATTTCATTTGGTTTTTGTCCAATCATGGCTGTTGAAGTCACAATAATCCTAGGAGGACACTGAAGTTTGTCACTTGCTCTGCATACTATACAAGGCATCTAGACTGTACAAGTCACCACAAAGTAAAGATTAGATCCTGCTCACCACAGAAGCATCCAAGTCCACTCCCCACTGCCTGGGGCTCACTTGCTTTTTATCTATAATTACATCTTATGTTCAGAAAAAATTACTGAAAAAAAAATGTGTTTCTGCAAGAGTTAGTGGTCTGCCAATCTGAGCATCTTCCCACACTCTTGCTTTTCCTAAATAACAACAGGGAAGAAAAGATGTAAAAATCTGTATTAAATGAAGGAAATAAAGTCCAGAGAGGCCAAGAGGAAAATCGGCCTATGAACTAGCAAATGTGGAACAAGAATGAAATGGACAAAGAGGCAGCTCTGCGGGAGTGACAGGAGACCCTGCCACCTATTCCAGGAACATTCATGGAAAACATATTTGATGGCCACCCCATAGGATTATAAAATCAAGCCCCATTCGCCCCTTATTTTGTCCCAAAGGGTCTATGACCTAAGGTAGGAAGTGGTAAGTGGATACCCAACATCAGAGACAAATAGTCTGTGAACCAGATGACTCCTGGTGTGCTGTGCACCAACTTACTATACAACCAGGTTGGTTAGACTTTCCACCACCTCCCCTCTACCTCCCTGGCTGGGTACTTCCTGGAAACACCACTGAGAGGCAACAGAATACATAATAAACGCTTGATTGATGACCACTATTCCTGTTACTGAATAGATTTTCCCTATTCTGGGATGTAGGTGGGAAGCAGAGTTAGTCTCCCTTCTTTGCAGATAGATGCTGCAAATCTTTTAACAATGACTTCTTCTGAGTCTGGGGATGTGCCTGGATCTTGAATCCAGACCTGTCAATCCTTCCCTGCCCAAGAGGCAAATCCCATTTCTTGGAGACTTCCTTCATTCTCCAATTTCTTTTCTACTTTGGATCCCATTATGGGGGCATGGAGTAACTCCAAGACTAAATATCAGTTCATAAAGTTACCTTTTGGTTTTGTTCAATACACAGAGTCGTAAGAAAGGTGCACAGCCCTGGCACCAAGCAGCCTTGGGCGATAAATCCCAGCTTTAGTTCTGCAAAGCAGATGATATTGTCTCCAGCACTCCAGTCCCAGTTGGGGATTTTTGACAGGAAAACCTGTTTCATGGTAGAAACCAAGTCAGGCATTGGGAATGCAGACAACACAAGAACCCTCTTCCGGGTAGACACTTTCTTTAATTAATTTACTCTTTACTTTTGGGTAGTACCAACGTCAATGGGCATGATTGTAACCAAGTCAGCATTGGAAAGTGGTCAGCCTGCCTCCAGTGCTTCACTTTTGGAGCAAACAAAACGCTGGAGGTGTATAAATCAAGTCTAATGGCTGAACTCACTAATTTTGTCCCTGTTTCGCATCCCCAAGTGATCCGCCATCTTAAAGAGACTCCAAATTTCATCTATTGCTGAAATTTTGTAATTTGTGGATCCATGAAGAGATCTAAAGATGAAACAATCAAATGTATGAACTGCCATGGTACCTTGTTTTGAGACTGAAGCATCTGAATGATGATTCTGGTCTGTGGATAATAGTTCTTGATAGAGAGCACCCTAAAAAACAAAAACCACACACACACACACACACACACACACACACACACACACAATATGCTCAATAGCCATGCGTCATATTGGCTCTGTAATATAATCCAATTCGGAGTTAAATTTATTTGTCAGTAAGTGTGGCCCTGAGGAACTCAGCACATTAAAAATTGTTAGCTTGTTTCTACAATCTATTTAGTAGAGGGTTTTCTTTATTTATTTTTATTTTGTGCATATTAATGCTCCACTCAAACAGATATATGTGTTCCCCAAGGGCCAGAAGAAGGGGGTCAGAGTCCCTAGAGTTTCAGGAACTGAACCTGAGTCTTGTGAAGGAGCAATGAGTGCTCCTAACTGCTGAGCCACCTCCTATCCCACTGTACTGTCTCCTGAAAAGCATTTTATAATGACATGCACAGAAAAGCAAACAGCTTGAGTAACCAAGTAACCAAATCTATGGAAAGGTCAGGTTTTAGTGTTGGAAAGCTGGGGTCCACTAACAAGGAAGAAATAAACAGTTTCATATACCTTAGCCTCATGCTCTTTAGTTCAAAGTGGCCAATAGGATGTCTAATTCAATATCCTTAGTTTATAAGTTAAGAGCCTAAAATATATCTCCTGTTGAATGTAGCATATTTGGTATAACTCCTCAGCTGTTTCTTACCCTGTGTAGAGTCATCTTCAACTGCACACATTTGTTTTGCTCTAGGAACAGAGCCACCAAAATCATACTTTGAGTTTCTGTTACCACAAGAAAAGTTCCCACTCGCTGATATGAGATAGGTAAAGTTGGGAACCCTCAATCTGTTCACCTTGAGAACACTTGCCAAAGTGCACAGAAATATCACACTCGGCCACACATAATCTTTCCCAAAAGCTACCAAAGAGAAATTCCAATAAAGAATACAAATAGGATTCACAAATGCCATCCTTGTCTTTGAACTGAAGACTTACAACAGTACTATCTAAATACCGACCTGATGTTACAGCCGGGAATGTAACTTGGTTGATAGAGTGTTAACCCTTGATGCCCTGGGTTTGATCCTTACCATCATAAAAGGGGAGGGGAGGGGGGTTGGTATGGTTACTTTTAACTGTAGATAGCTCTTGTCTCTAGGAAGCATCAGGGGAAAATATAGAGAAAGTCATGTGCAGTGAGGATGCCTGTTTTCATGTTCCTTTGCCTTCATTCTTTGGGGGTGCATGTGAGGGAAAAACGGGCAGAAACCTGGCATGTGATGAACATAGTGAGCTAGAGCTATCATCTCCCCTCATTTAGTCCTTAGTGTATAGAGAAAATACCATCATTAGAGTATACAAAGCAACAACGCAAAAACAATGGCAGTTTCTCACCTCATAATGTTTGAGTTGTCCTCTGCATGTGCGTCCCCGCAGAAAGGGTTGGCTAGAATCAGGCAAGCCTCTGCGTTCTCCACCTGTTCTTCAGATTAAACAGCAGCTGTCAGGTTAATTACAGGGGGTCACTTCCCTTTTGGTGCTTTTTCTATGGTTTCATCAAACTACCGCCAAGCAAAAGAGCACATGCAGGAAGGGGTTAGGAACCAAACATCTTCATGTCGAGACCATAGTCCTGCAGTTGCTGTGAGGGCTGCAGCTGGACCAGGGGACAGGCACTCTTAGAAAAATCTAAAGTTGCCCTACGATGGGTACAGTTTAGAGTTGCACTTTCCTATACTGTACATCTCCATTACTTTGTGTCTGCCAATACACAATAAGACCTTTTTCAGCAGCTGCCAGTGCACTTATCCACCATAAGGACACCAAACAATGGCAGAACTGGGAATGTATGTGTCTATAGTAATGTGTCACTCATCATTTGGGTTCTGAATCTTAAAGTGCAAGAACACTATTGAAATAACTCCTATAGTACCAATTATAAGACAAAAAAAAATGATCATGCTGAGTCTTGTCATTTTCTACTTCATCTAGCTTCATAGACTAGTGGTTCTCAGCCTTCCTGATGCTGTGACCTATACTACAGTTCCTCATGTGGTGGTGATCTCCATCCATAACACTATTTTCATTGCTATTTCATAACTGTAATTTTGCTACTGTCATGAAAAGTAATATAAATAGATGTTTTTTCCTATGGTCTTAGGTGACTCCTGTAAAAAGGTCATTAGACCCCCAAAGGGGATGCAAGCCACTTGTTGAGAACCACTGCTGTAGACCTTTGCTTTAAATGGAATTATTCAGGTTAGTTACTTAGATGCCAGGAAGCCAGTTTTGATCTAACACCAAACTTTACCAGTCACTTGGCCCTTGTTCATTTTTTATAGCCCTGGCCTTGCTGTGATTTCTGCTATTTGTCTTAATGTTTATTTTATCAAAGGCATACCAATATTTAAGAAGGAAAGCTGATGAGAGCCAATGGACCCAAGGTTAAGACCATATTTAGCTATGCAGGCTGCTGGGGGGGGGGAGTCATCAGCAGAAAAGTCTTACCCAGCTTTGAGCCTTGCAAGCTACAATATTAACTAGCCTAGCAAACGATGCTCATGGATGTAATGGGGGTATGAATGATATACAAGTAATCAACTACGTTTAGATTTAAGGCCCGGGAATAGAAAGAGACTCATGCCTAGTACTGTAAACCCAAACTTATGGCCAGGAAGCCATAGGCACTGGGGGAGAATCTACCACTCCTGCTAAATGGACATACTATCAAACCACCTTCTGAATGCATTTCTATACCCATAGTTAAGTGTAGCTTCTCATTAGAGAAGATTATGTAGTGGACAGCAATCAAAACAGACACTAACAACTGGTCAAAGTGCAGAGGTTAAGTGTCTGTCGAATGATTAGTCACAAAGTGGACATTGGTAATCACATCCATTCACTCCAAGGCTTAGGGAACATAGCCAAAGTGCATAGTGGAAAGATTCCTGCCAGAGGCTGAGGAGTTCCGGGACAAAACCCTACCTTCTGGACATGACAGGGCTGTTGGACCTATGAACTCATGGTGGATTTTCTTGTGTGCATAAGACCTATATAAGATGGAGCCAGTCAACATTTCAGGATGGATTGTGGAGGAGCACATAAGCCAATAGCTGAGGAGCTATTGACAGTCAATGGCTACTAGGGGAGGGATTCACTTTTTCTTAGAGATGTGGTTCCTGGTAGGTTGACCCTACTCCAGTCAAGGATTCCATAACCATGTGTGTGTATGTACAGTACTAGTTGGATTAGGGATAGATAGATAGATAGATAGATAGATAGAACAAGTTGAGTCATGGAGGAATCCAGAAAGAGCTGGATGGGGAGTGGAGTGAATTTAAGTAAAACACGTGCTATGCATGTATAAAATCCTTAAAGAATAAATAAAAACAGAGGGGAGGAGTGTTGCAACATATACTATACAAATAAATGTTTTTTAAAATATTTTTTAAAAGAAAAGAGGTAAAAGAACACACACTTTTGTTTTCTGTAACCTTCTCCAGACCTCTTAAGTAATAAAACAAAATCCCATAGAGGATTTGGTAGAATAGGTCAACATTGAGGGTTACTTGCTATGAGTCAGAAAGATTTGGAAGTCAGTCCTTATACTATCAGTGCTAAAAGTCATGGAAGCTGCATTCTCCTACAGTCAAAGGGCCAGGACGAATAGATTCTGACACAGCAACACGGTCCATTGTTCTCACTCCAGACTTGGGAAGGGACAAAGAGAGAGAGTTAGATCTTACTGCAACTTGCTTCAGATCCTCAAACTTAAGCGCGGTGCCACATACAAAGGTCATGTAGGACGTGTGGCTCTTCAATAAGGTCTCCAGTTCCGTAGAAGGAAGAGCCCTAGACAAAACAGTTCAGTAAGTGGCAAAGGCAGACACCCAGAGGTAGGCCTTGCTTGGTGGCTGTTAGCCGACTCGGTACATTCTAAATCCCCAGTTCCATCAGAAGACATCTGCATTCCATAATGAGTCCATATAGCTAGAGGGTGTAGACATAGCTAACTAACCCAATCCACAAACGGGTGTGCAGATCAGGCCTGAGCAATCATAGTGACTCAAAATCAAAACCCACCAAGCAAATAATGCCATGCAAACATGAATCACTAGGTAACAAAATCAATTCAATCACTCGGATACAGCATTCTGGGGCTGGAAAGATGGCACAGTCGTTAAGAGCACCAACTTGCTTTCCGTGAAGACCTGATTTTGGTTCCTATGACCTACATAGTGTGGCTTACAACCATGTGCGAATTCCAGCTCCAGGGGAGCCAATGCCCTCCTCTGGCTTCCCCTGGCACCTACACTCAGGGGTACATATCCACACACACAGACACATAAGCTAAAATAAAATCTTAAATACAAAAAGATATCGCGTTTGCAAACTGAGATTTAATAAAACAGCTTCTAAACGTATGTGGTAAACATGGGCAGAACGTGGGAATCAAAACTGTCACTGGCATGAGAAATTTCAACACTCCTGTAAATGATAACTGGCAAGTATTTAAAATTTTTAATTTAGAAAACCTAATTTCATTGAAGATGGCAAAAAAAAAATTTAGTAAACTAGTAAGTTTCCCAACCCACAAAAATCTCATATTGCAAAAAAAAAAAAAGTTACAGAACATATTATGATCTACAATTAAGTTAAAAGTAAAAAACCAAAGATAAGTAAAACATTCTTCATTGCTGACTGTAGCAACACATATGCTAAGATTGAAATAATACAGAAGTTGGCATGACTCCTGCTCAAAGAGACATGCAGATTCATAAAGCATCCCATGCTCTTAAATATTTATGTTCATCATATTTAAAATATAAAAAACCCCAAACTGCTAAAAGTACTATTTGCCTGATAATATTACAATAGTCCTTTATAATTATTTATAGAAATAAATTATGTTAAAAGCATTAACTATAGATGCCTTTGGATATCACAATAGATGTGCTTTAGTGAAATATACAGGTTTGTATACTAGTATTACTAGGATAACCTCTTGAAAGTCTTGTAGCTAGTCTACAAGCTTAAAATTTATTATCTGAAAACAGAACTGAAGAGATGATTCAGCAGTTAAGAGCGTTTGCTGTTCTTTCAAGACCTGGGCTCAGTTATTCTTCTTAAAATATATCTAAATGTAATTTTCCTTCCAAGCAAGTCAGAGGGAGCAAGCTAATAAGCAGTATTACTCCCTGGTTTTTTGCTTCAGATTCTTGCCTTGGCTTCTAGAGAGGATGGACCATAACTGTAAACTTAAATAAACCCTTTCTCTCCATGTTGCTTTTGGTCACAGCATTTTTCATAGCGGCAGAGCACAAACTAGTTTAACGACAAATTGATAAATTAGAAAACACAGAACAGAGCTGCTTAAAGCGGCAGCATGTCCAACCAATGAGCTGAGGGGTTTGCTCGGTAAGTGGTCAGAACAGAGTATTTAGGAAAAGATGAAGTTGCATGCACACACATCTTACTATACAGAGAACTCCCATGCACACACATCTTACTATACAGAGAACTGCCATGCACACACATCTTACTATACAGAGAACTCCCATGCACACACATCTTACTATACAGAGAACTCCCAGAGAGCCAGCGATCTAAATGACAAGACGGAAAATGTAACTTATTTTTTTAAATAGAAAAAGATATGTGTGTGTGTACGTACACACACACACACACACACACACACACACACACACACACCTTGGAAGTTAGGACTGTGACAATAGCTCACTCAGGAAAGTGCTTGTGAGGATATGTGTTTGATTTCTAGCACCTACAAAAAAAAAAAAAAAAAAATCTCGACATGGTAGAACCTGCCCGTAATCCAAGCTCTGGGGAAATAGAGATAGGCAAACACCAGGGTTCACTGGCCAGTCAGCCTAGCCTGTTTAAAAAGCTCCAGACCAATAAGAGACCTGACCTCATAAGAGCAAGGTTAATGGCTTCTGAGGAATTACATTTGAGGTTGACCTCTGGCCTCCGTACCTACATGTACATACATGCATGTGCACTTAAACATATGTGCTCACATATGCAAGCACACAAATACATACCTATTGCTGAAGACACCACACACTTTGGCTGCCAGAAATAGAGAAAGAGAGCTAGAACTGACCTGGAAACTTCCCCCTGCTGTCTAGCTTGCATGGCCACTGAGGGAGAAAAGTCATCGCCTGATCCAGCTCTGAACCCTGACAGTTATAATAGTGATCTACCAGGCAAGATGTGACCACTGGTATAGCAGTCACATGATTGTTACAAAAGTGACAACTTTCTAATTGGATCTGAGGTTTGCTGTACAGTGAGAATTCATGTCTGGTACTGTAAACCTGGTCAACAAGGCCATGGATTGGAGGCCAGAGGCCCTAGAAAGGAACATACTACTGTAGTTTTGATAAATAAACCTGTGCCCCTGGGTATTTGTGCTAGTTCTCATAGATTAGTGCTATTCTTAACCCTGGTAGAGAAGCTTCTTTTTGCCATGGAAGGTGGTGGCCAATGAGAGATTCATTAACTGGTCAAAGTGCTGGACAGTAAGTGCTGCTGAGATGTTGGCCCTAAATACATTATCTACCCCTCTAATGCTCCGAGAACACTGTAGAAGGCAGGATGGCAAGACTGTAAGAGTTAGAAGATAGGAGTGTTGCCTCAAAGTCAACCAGAAGGAGGCTAGTTATCCCCAATAACCATTATGCCTCTATTGCCCCAGTGGGTACACCTTGCCTGGCAGGTCAGTGTTGCAGCATTGAGGGTTAGCTCTAGGTGGTATTACTGATGACTTTTCTCTCTCAGTGGCCTGCCTGCATAACAATTTATGGCACCATGAAAGCTACGTAGCAGGGAGCAAGTTTTCAGGTCAGTTCCAGCATGATTTCTCTTTTCTTGCAACTAAAGTTATAGTATCTTTTCCACAGTAGGGTTGTAAATCTAGTTATGGTAAGCAGCCAAGAAAAATGGCAAAATATTATATGGTTTGGGAGCTTTTTAGGGCCTCCCTGATCAACAACTCATAAGATGATATCTCATACCTCCTCAAAGGGACTGGAGAAAGATCAAAAAGATGACTATGACAAGCACTTTGCGTTTTGATGTATGTATACATTGTGTGCACATTATAGCAGGCAGAATAATATCCACACTTCCACAGAAAGAAGAAAGGGGAGCCAGGCATGGAGGCACACGCCTTTAGTCCCAGGACTCAGGAAGCAGAGGTAGGCAGATCTCTGCACTGGAGGCCAGTATGGTCTACAGAGAAAGTTCCAGGACAGCCAGGGCTACATAGAGAAACCCTGTCTCAAAAAACAAAAACAAAACAAAACAACAATAACAAAAATCTAAAAAGAAAGAGAGGAAGAAGAAGAAAGTTGACCAAAATAAATAAAAATTAAGCTAACCACATAAATTCTGATATGCACATCCCAGAGCAAAACACAAAGAACATGAAACCCAGGACAACACATCTGTCTCCAGATCTATCAAACCCAGAGTAATAGCCCCAGTGTGACTCACTTAGATGAAATTCTAGGCAAAGAATTCAAAAGAATTATGATAAATATTTTCAAAGAAATAAATGGGAACCTGAACAAATGCCAGAGCCAATTCTAAGAAAGCACAAAACACATGAATAAAATAATGAACTGAATGCAGGATATGAGAGCAGAATTCAAAAGAGGAGGAGATCATAATCCCAATAGTAAAGCCTACTATTGCCATTCCTAAGTCAATATAATTTCTGTTTCTAAATACTTCTCTTCATACCCACTAATTTCTCCACCTTCATCTCTGAGATCATCTGCATGTATGCTATGGCATGATGCACACACACACACACACACACACACACACACACAGAAGCATTCAAAATGATAGTAAATAAAATTATTTTTTAAAAAATGATAAGCACATAAACCAGTGAAATCGAAACAAAAAACTGCAAATAGTCTGTAAAATGAATGGTTCGGTTTGTTTTTTAAAAGATAAACCAAATCAATAAGCCATTAGCCAAAATATCTAAAATAAAGAAAAGATCAAATTAATAAAACAGGGATTAGGAGAAATTACAACAGATGCCAAGGAAATTCAGAATTTCATACCTTTAAAATGTATATTCCACTAAATTGTAAAGTTTAAAAGAAGTGGATAAATTCTAAATTCATATGACCTACTAAAATTGAGAGGTCTAATGTCTTGGAGATAAAAATTTTCAATTCCCTGGGAAGCATACTGGGCTCTTCAGAAGGAACCAATGACAATGGGCCTTTAGTCAATGATGGCCCTGACTTAGGGAGGATAAATCTGGACATGAATCAGCTCCTGGACACCTAGCAGGAGGAGATAACAAGGCCAGAACTGAATTGGTTTCTGAAATTCTTCAAGGTCTCAGCAATTATAATAAAAGTAACATAGTTGCCAATCAAAATTGTACCTATGTCACTGCTTTGCCCCTATCAGTCATATTAGGGGTTACCTAATCCTTCGGGAAAATCCCCTACTCCTGCATAAAAAGGGGTGTCTATGAGCCCCTTTGGTGGTCAACATTTTGATAAATGGTTGACCCCTACATGCTGGTAATTTCTGCAGAATAAACGCTCTTTGCTTTTGCATACTATTTGAGCCTAAAGTCTTCCTTTAGTGACTTCTGAACATTAATAAAGTGAAAGTCAAGGTGAGTTGAACAACATAAACAAACAATGAGACTTTAGTATTAATTTTAAATCTTTTAGTTAAAAAAAAAAAAGGGCCAGGATGAATTAGAGTTGACTACAAAACTCAACTACACTTTGAAAGAAGAGTGTAAATCTAATCCTTCAAGAATTATCCCAGAAAATAGAAAATTGACTTCCAAACTTATTTTATGAAGCCAGAATGACACTGACAGCAAAATCACAGAAAGATACAACAATAAAATCTATCTCCCTGGAGATATGAAAACAAAAATTTTTAATAAAGGACTTGCAAACTAAATTCAAGAATACATCAAAAGAGATCATGCACCATGATCAAGTAGACTTCACTGCAGGGATGTAGGGAAGGCTCAACATGTGGGAGTCAATAAGATTAACTCAGTACATCAACTGACTCAACTGTAGAAATCATAAAATTGGACAAATCCCAATATCCTTCATTATAGGAATCCTGGGGAGATTTGGGATGAGGCCAACTATCTCTACATGATAAAGACTAGTCACAACAAGTCTGGAGTCAGTGTGATGGTTTGTGTATGGTTGGCCCAGGGACTGGCACTATTTGGAGGTAGGGACTTATTGGAGGAAGTATATCACTGTGGGCGTGGGCTTTAAGACCCTCCTCCTGACTCCCTAGAAGCCAGTCTTCTTTTAGCTGCCCTCCAAACGAGATGTAGAACTCTCAGCTCCTCCAGCCCCATATTTGCCAGGACGCTGCCATTCTTCTGACTTGATGACAATGGACTGAATCTCTGAACCTGTAAACTAGTCCCAGTTAAATGTTGTCCTTTATAAGAGTTGCCTTGGTCATGGTCTCTGTTCACAGAGTAAAACTCTAACTAAGGCAGTCAGCATCATAATTAAAGAAGTATCCAGAGCTTTACCACTAAAGCAGGCATGAATGCCCACTCCTTCCCTTCCTATCTGAAGTCTTTCTAGAACAGTAAGAGAGGAGAGGAATTGAATAGAATACAAACAGGAAAAGAGGTCAAAGAGTCCTGTGTGCAGATGATACAATGCATGTAAAAGATCCTGAAGACCCCGCAAAACAAAACAAAACAAAAACCCAGAACTGATAAAGTCTTTTAGCAATGTGGCAGGCCACAAAATTCACATACAAAAAGCCCCCAGTAGCCTCAATGACAAATACACTAAAAAATAAATCAGAGAAACAACCCCATTTCACAATATCCTCAAAAGAAATCAAAACAAAAACAACAAAGCAACAACAACAAAACAAACAAACAAAAAATCAAAACAACAAACAAAGTTGGAATATCCCATACTTCCCAGGCCTGGTGTGGAGGCACACAACTTTAATCCTAGAATTTGGGAAGCAAAGGCAGGTATAGCTCTGTGAGTTAAAGGCCAGTCTTAAGTATATGGTGAGTTCCAGGACAGCCATAGCTACATAGAGATGCCCTGTCTCAATAAACCAACCAACCAACCAACCAACCAACCAACCAACCAACCAAATGAATAGGATAACTATCTCACCAACAGCAATTTACATATTCAATATAATCTACATCAAAGTTCCAGCTTCGTTCACGGGGGGCTGGGGAGGTTGGGAGGAAGGAATCTTAGATTTCTTACGGAAACACAAAAGACCCTGGATAGCCAAAGCAACAGTGAACAAAAATAATGTCAGATGTTCACTATACCTGATTTCAAGTTATACTATAGAGCTACAGTATAAAACACTGACATACTGGTGTGGTATACCTCTCATTGAGTCATTGATCAGAAGGATCCCATAGACTTCTAAAACAATACAGGCTAAGGCTATTGTCCTTGGTTATCTTCCAGAACCTGAGGTAAGATCCTATTGCTGAGGACACCACATTGCTGAGGACATTTCATGTCAGAAGACATGGAGAAGTCAAGCTGATAGTGACCTGGAAGCTTCATCCCTACTGACTAGCTTCCATAGAATCTAAGTGTCAAATAACTGAGTCAATTAAATAATGTAAGTATCTATGCAGAAAAACATCTGGAAGAATAGATTCTAAAATATTTGCATTGGTTAGGCCTGGACATGAAGTTACCTTTCTTTTTCTACACTTGATCTTACTGGAAAGGCTGAGAAGTAATTTTATTTTGTTTACTATTGTTTCCAAACACGCACGCGCACACACACACACACACACACACACACACACACACACATGTCTTACAAGTGTAATCCCCATCCATAGAAAACGTACTTATTTCAACTATTAATTAGACCACACTGAGCAATGCTGACACACTTACTCTCCGAGGAGCACAATCTCAATATTGATTTCTCCTGCCTTCCGGTGGAGAAAATTCCTCAGGAAAGCAGTCACACTGTCAATTGTGATGTTTCCACAGACCACGATGAACCTAGGCAGCAAGAACGAGAAAGAAAGTCACTCAAGGAACAAAGGACAGCTCTCCCTTGGCATCTGCGGGAATGGACTCCAAGAACCCCCAGCATAGCAAAATCTATATATAGATGTTCTATGTCCTCAAATAAAATGACATAAGCTTGCATGTAACCTACACACATCTTCCTAGCCTACTTGAAGACATCTCTAGATTACTTATAAAAATCTAATGCAATGCAAATGCTATGTGAATAGTTGTCACAGTGTGCTGTTCCTGGAATAATGACAGGGAAAACAGTTCATGTGAGTTCAGTACTGGCACAAATTGTTTTTAAATATTTTCTATCTGAGAATCTGGGAGATATAACTGTATCTTCCTGTCAGTCTTAAAGAAGGGCAATTAGCTTAAACTTTTTTAAATAAGTTGTGTCTATAAGTTGTGTTTAGATTTTTGCAGTGCAAACACAAAGGACTCCAAAGTACAAAGAAAGCATCCAGTTCTGTAGTTTTTCATCTCATCTCAAAAAGTACATGCCTCCAAGCCTTATAATCGTTGCACTATACGAAGATTTCTAGGAAAGTTGCCATTATTGTTAAAATTGTCATAGTTTTTTTTATTACTCATAATAGACTTACTACCTCCTGTGCTTGCAAAATTCGGCCATTCACATGGGTCATTATTCTCTCTCTCTCTCTCTCTCTCATTTAGGTTGACATAAGTTGATTAAATATTCATATGAACTGTGTGATAATTTGTGTCAAGTAGTGAACATCCTGTTTGGATGGCATACGTTCTAACCCTATTCTCTTCAGCAAATGAAGCACCTTGGCAATGCATTCCCTCGGGTCTGTAGCTATGGCAGGCAGTGTGTGTGTCAAATGAGGTCTGTGGTCAAAAGAAAGCATTAAACTGCAGAAATTATACTAGAAAAGCTACTTACTTCTTTCCTTTAGCTGCTTCGTAGGGCTTGGTGTACTTCTTCCTGGTGGAAAAGAGTTCCACCATTTCTGGAATGTAGTTTGCAAACAGTATCTAAGATAATAAGTTAAAAAAAAAACCCGGGCTCATTATTTTGAAAGACACTCCTAAAATTACAAGACTACAAAGAAAAATACAAGTACACGTACGTGTCTTTCATCTAACACTGTGGTCTTCAACCTCCCTAATGCTGTTTAACCCTTTAATACATGGTGACCCCCAATATAAAACTATTTTTGTTGCTACTTCATAACTGTAATTTTGCTACTATTATGAACCATAATATAAATGTTTTGGAGATAGAGGTTTGACAAAGGGGTTTTGTTTTGCCTCACAGTTTGAGAACCACTGATCTAGCAAAAGTCTATAATAGTGAACAGTGCATTTTTAAAAAGAGACCATATATTTCTGAGTTTTTTAAGAGTTAGGATTTTGATTACAATTAACAAAATGATGTCCAGCTTTCAAAATGATAAACATAAATATTATCCAACCATTCTATGAATTTGTCCCTTGACTGTAGAGGAATATTAATCCAGCAACATGACTGGTATGACAAGGGATCACATCCAAAGACCTTCTAGGTCTATATGATCTGGCTGGAATACAGACCCTTAGTACACACCTTCAATCCCTAACAATGAAGGTAAAGTTAGTTTGTAGATGGAAGTGGCCATGTTTGAAAGTGCCATCTAACTGAGGGACAGACAAAATGATGAATCAGAGAAAGATTTGACAGAATGAATTAAAGATAGGATACGCCCAACTGTCATGAGAACTGCACGGGAAGGAGAGGCTACTTTCGAGCAGCACAGGGAGAGATTTGTGGGGTGTGTGTGTGTGTGTGTGTGTGTGTGTGTGTTGTGTATGGTAGTTTTATAGGGGCAGTTCTACTGAGAAGAGGTTACAGAAAGAACAAGCTAGACACAGCTGAAGGCAGAATAAACCAGAGAATGAGAATGAGCCAGAAGATCAGAACAGATTGCCAGAGTTAGTATAAGGCCAAGCCAAGCAATTCAGTGAGAAGCTGAGAGAAGCCAGATTGAATCAATCATTTTGGAGAATTTGATTGAATGGAGCTAGATGCTTCCAGCCCTAGGCCTATAGATAGTCAGAATGGAGAAAGAAATGCTCAGGGCTGTGTTCGCACAGCTTAGGTGTGGCTCCCAACTCATTCCTTCATCTGAGAAAATAATAAAAGCAACATTTACACTTCATAATTTCTAACTTCTTTCTTATTATAACTTCACACTGTTTAGACTGTAATTTAAAAAAAAAAAAAAAACAGAAAACAAAACAAAAACCCAGTAGCTGGCCATGGTGGTGCACACCTTTAATCCCAGCAATTGGGAGGCCAAGAGGCAGGTGAATTTATGACTTCCAAAATGGCCAGAGTAACAGAGAGAACCCTATCTGGAAAAAAGACAAACAAACGAAGAAACAAAAATCCCTCTCATATGATACTGAGGGGACTAAAGTGATGACCAAACTGTCCAAATGTAGCACTGGTCGTGGGAAAACATTGTTATGGTTTGTAAGAGATCAAAATGAGAAGCGAGGCTTCCTTTGCTCTCAATACTCTCTTGAACCAAGAATAAATGCTAACTGAACTGTAGCTTGCCTGGAACTAATTACCGGCTTAGTACGTGGTTCCTCATTTGAGATGTATGATGGCACGGAAGCACATCTCAAATGTTCCTCCTCTTCAGAAGAAGGTTTTGGTCTGACGGGTAAATATGGAGGAAGATGGGCCTGCTTGATTTAACATAGAATCTACCTCCCTTGTCCCTGGGAACTAAGCAACTGCACTCCAGGTTCCAGGGTATACGATTTGGAAACTATGTGGTCTGTGCGTCTTTTCACTTTCACAATAAAGCAACATTCACTATCGACTCTTGTTTTCTTGCCATTTTAACTGTATGCTTTATTTAATACTTAAAAGATAATAAAAATATTCCTCACCAAACTCCCAAGGGTGAAGAAAACGATGAAAATCCGTCCTAGGGATGTCTTGGCCACCACGTCCCCAAAGCCAACAGTTGACATTGTTGCTGTCACCAGATAAATGGACTCAAAGTATGACATAGTCTGTGAGTTTCTTCCGTTAAGCCAGGGGTCACCAGAATTTTCCACCTGTCCAAAGAGAGATGGCAAAGGAAATGTCTATGAATAGAAGACAAGGGAAGAAGGCAACCAGTGCATCAGTCTCCCCAGTTCAATCCAAAGACAAGAGCAACTGACTGTGGCTGCTGGGAGAGCCCTAGGATTTTGAGTGGGAACCAGAGAGCCCTATTTCCACCATCATGATTAGCCTTGACATCTGCTGGAGGCATGTGGCATGCACCCAGATTTGGAGCACCCTACAGAGTGTGTGCTTCCTGCTGCTCTGAAGACCTAGAACTACATCCTGGAGCCAGCAACCACTCTTTATTTTCATTTTTAAGAAGACAGGGACACATCAATAAGGAAGCTGAGCACGGGTTTCAGTGAGTGTAAGCATGTGACCTTAGTGACCTGAGCACGGGTTTCAGTGAGTGTAAGCATGTGACCTTAGTGTCTAAGGAACAATAAACTTCCAAATGGATTAGAACCAAGGCGGTACCATCTCGTGGTTAGAATCCTACAGAGTAAAAGGGGAAGGCAAGCTAAACACAAGCACTTGTAGCTTCCTTACAGAATGCAATGCAACTGGCTACCTCACTCTCTACAATTTCCCCACCATGATGGACTATATCCTTAATTAGGAGCCCAAATAAATCTTTCTTACGTGAGCTCTGTCAACTATTTCACCATGACAATGAGATAAGTGATTACATAAACACAGATTTCTGTTTGTATTTTCATACTAATACATAATTTACAGGTATATATTTAATATACATTTATATGTAATATGTCTACTTATTTAATAGATATAAGTTTATAATATATGTTTATATTTAACTTCCTTTTGTCCATCTTTATGGACAAAATAGCTTATGTATTTCCTATTTCTATGTATCAACAAAGATGATTAAATGTTGATAATTATCTGGAGAAATTTAGTTTCTGCTTTCCAGTTAAGAACAGGAAGGGAGGGGGATGGAGAGTTAGTGCAGCAGTTAAGAGCACGTGTTGCTCTTCCAGAGGTCCAGGTCACAAACATGGAGGCTCACAACTAACTTTAACTCCAGTTCCAGGGGATCTGACACCATTTTCTGCCTATGTGGTATATGTGTACATTAAAAATTTTAAAAAAATCAAATAATAAAATTAAATTAAGTTAAAAAAATAAAGAAATCTGGAGTAAATTTAAAGGATTGGAATGGAAAGTAGAAATCGCATCATTTCTCAAGTACTTGGTCACTCTTTACAAGTGGCATGCCAAATGTTAGCCCTTTCTTAACTTTGATGACTACATTAAGCACAAGTCTTGAGCACTGGCAACATGGGGTGTCATGTAGCTCAGGATGGCTACAGACTCCTGAAACAGACAAGGATGATGTTGAATTTTTGCTCCTCCTGCCTCTATCTCTGAAGCACTAGGATTACAGGCATGTGCCTCTACGTACAGTACACCATATATGTGTGTATGTGTATGTATGGTACTATTTTCCTGTTGTTTCTCTGAAGGCTCGTGTTGTGAAGACGTTTACACTACACTTCAATTCCCCCAGCTTCTGATAACTCAAATGTCCTCCAGCAGTGAAGGCGGGAACCTGTCCCTGAAACTTACAGTGCCTCAGTCGGCAGAGCAGAAACAAGCCCTTCCCTTGGATATTACCAGAAGAATGAGGCTGGCTCCAAAGCTCTCTTTTCCAGTAGCAACTCAACCGCTCCCCAGCAACCACCCACTTTTAATAAGTCTGGAACTCTCTCGTTTTAATAAGTCTAGAACCTCCCCCAGTTCTGGAGATGAAACCCACGGCCTTGGGCAGGCAAGTGCTCTACCACTGGACTGTACCTCAGTCCTAGCTTCCCCATTCTTTAACATTTACACAGTTATTCAAACTTTAAGAATCCTCAAACTGCCACAAAGATTTATCGATAAATCTGACATTTTATATGTCATAGACCTTTAGACCTGATGAGATTTTTCACACCAGATTTAGAAATATTGGAAGAGGAAACAAAGCTATCTTGATAGTGGGAGATAAAAGACAATATATGAGACGTGTGAGGGTAGGAATTTAAAAACAAAACTAAAAGGGTAAAAATAAGATGAACCCGGCAGTGGTGGCGCACGCCTTTAATCCCAGCACTAGGGAGGCAGAGGCAGGCGGATTTCTGAGTTCGAGGCCAGCATGGTCTAAGACAACAACAAAAAAAAAAAGAAAGAAAGAAAGAGAAAAAAGAAAAAAGAAATAAGATGAACCTTTGGTGTGGTCTCTCTCCAGTTTCAAAGAAAGGATGGTCGCACTGGTGGATGCCATTAGAGACTGTGATGAATTGCTTACCAGGTGAAGGAATCCTGCAGCTGTGAACCAGGTACTGATAACTATTGACATCAGTTTGGAAAGCCTCACCGAATCACTAAAAGATCAAGGACAATGATCTGTTAGGTCTCTGCACTGCAGGCAGGTTCTTTTTGTTTTTGTTTTTTGTTCGTTTGTTTGTTTTTTCGAGACAGGGTTTCTCTGTATAGCCCTGGCTGTCCTGGGACTCACTCTGTAAACCAGGCTGGCCTCAAACTCAGAAATCCACCTGCCTCTGCCTCCCGAGTGCTGGGATTAAAGGCGTGCGCCACCACTGCCCTGCTGAAGAGGTGTTTCTTAATTTACTAGCCAACAAGAGGTGACTGTTTAACTGATTTCTTTTGTTCTTTCACAATTGTATACATGTATAAAATGCATTTTGATTACTCTCTCCCACAATCCTAACCTATGATCCTGCCAGTCCCCACCCTACCAGTCTCTTTCCCAGATTCCTGACTCTTGGTTAACTAGAGCCATCTTCTGAGCAGCGAATTGGAATCTAGTGGGGTCACCACTAGGTACACAACTAACTCTCCATCTCCCTGAATTTATCAGTATCCCATGGTTCATCAGTGAGGGTCGGTGCCCTCTGAGCCCCTCCCTCCCTCCATGCCTGATTGTCAATGGTCATATTCTTGTGCAGACCTAGGACAACATCCACAGCTACTGTGAGCTCACAATTGCAATGGCTGTGTCTTGCCCAAAAGATGCCTTTGGCAGCTCTTCTATTTTCTAGCTCTTACATTCCTTCTGCCTCCTCTTCCACAGCATTCCCTGAACCTTAGAGAGATGGAATACAGTTCTTGTTTGGGGCTGAGCACTCATATAACTTATCAGTGCTTTGTACAGCCACGAGTCTTTGCATTCACCACTGATCACTAGAAAAGACAATGTCTCTAAGTCCGAGAGTAGCATTTGTCTGTCAGTGTAAGCATGAATACTAAGAGGACTGTTTTACACTATGAAATGCAGCTAAACAATAGTATTCCATCCATGTGCCCTTTTCCCTCCTTAGTGCATATGATCTTCCTTGGCATGGGTTTTTAACCAGATTCACAGAACCAGGCCTGGATTCCCTCCCATGGTACAGGTCTCAAATCCAAGTAGAGAGCAGTTCGTTAGGCCCATGAGAGCAATGCCATTGCTGCACAAGCGGGCACATGTGGTGATTTGAATATGCTTGGCCCAGGAAGTGGCACTATGAGGAGGTGTGGCCTTGTTGGAGGACGTGTGTCACTTTGGGGAGTGGGCTTTAACATCCTTCTAGTTTCTGGGAATCCAGTTTTCTCCTGTTTGCCACCTGTAGAATTCTCAGCTCTTCTAGCAGCCCCACGGCTGCCTGGATGCTGCCATGCTCCCCACTGTGATGATAATGGACTGAACCTCAGAACCTGTAAGCCAGCCCCAATTAAATGTTGTCCTTTATAAGAGTTGCCTTGGTCATGGTGTATCTTCACAGCAGTGGAAACCCTAAGTCACCCATCTTGTCTGTAGATGGTCTTGTAGTCTGTAGAGTTCACAACTGGGTAAGCCCAGGTGCCTTTTCTACCTCGGCAGCTTGTCCAGAATCTTCAGAGAGGGACTGTGAAAGCTAGGCCACAGGGAGGAGGCTTTCAGCTTACTCCCAGGCTGATTTCTCTAAGGTGTGTTTGAGTATCTTTGGCAACTTATCACCTATTCCTTGTGGGCAACTGAGAGAAACAACAAGAGGCTGTATCTTTTGGGGGTCTCTGATCCCAACTAGAAACTCCATGGGAGGTATTCCACCTCTGGCACTGGGGTTTGTTTAACAAGCCACAGCTTCTAGGAGCAGCTTTTGCCAGTCACACAGAGAGGTGATTCTCAATGACGAATGTATAAAACCAAAGCCTCTCTGTTGGCTGACTGTTTTTGTTTTGGTCTTTTGGTTTTGTTTTGGGTAGAGAGATCTGGAATTAAAACCAAAGCCAACTTATATACTGTAGCTTTGCAAAACAAGGAATAAGCAGTCTCTGTACAAGGACTGTAAAGTTTTCAGCCAGGGTGCTAAATGACAAATGAGGAAGTGAGTGAGTGACAGGCACCACAGATGCTGACAGAGTTCTTGATTTTCACCCTGGAATCCTGGTGGGGCATGGGAACTTGAGGACCAGTTAATATATTCATTTCCTAATCTAAACAAGTGAGCATGCCAGACAGTGCTGCACTTACCTGGTCTTGATGACTTGCAGGATCTGTAAGATTTTAGGGAGTTCAAGCAACCGCAGAGCTCTTAGAAACCTCAAACCTACAAAGCAACCGGGAGAAAGTCGCCTGAACTCTAATGTGATTGAGATGCATGCACTGTGCTTTCCTGAAACACTTCCATATCATGTGTTGTAATGTCACAGGTTTAAGGACATGGAGTTCAGATCCTTGTCCTGAACTACTACTGTTACCTAGGGCACCTACTTCCATAGTTTCTCATTCATAAAATGAGAACTACAACAGCATTGTAGGTCCAATCTTAAACATGTAGAAGCTGGCCTTGTATGTAATAAGCATTATTCGTTTTACCCAACTCTTCTTTAGAATTTATAGGAAACTTTACATGGGTCCATTAAGCTCCTGATTATTCAGCTTCTCAGTAATCCTAGTTTTCCTGTTTTGCTAACAACAGCAAGAAACAGAATTGGTGTGTATTTTATAAACAATAAATAAAATATAAAGTTGTATTAAACCTGATTTTTAAAAATCCCACTCACTGTTAATACACCCACCTTAAAGATAACACAACTAATGAACAATTCCCATCCCCAGCATATTTGAATTTGATGATTGGCCTTGAGAAACCAGGGGAACCTGTTCTTTGAGTCCATATGAGATCCCATCGTAAGGGTCTACAGGGACTGGAGCCTTGCCCCTCTGGTTGTAGATATAGTTATTCTATCAACAACTATTAGACACCTGCTGTGTACCAGACACATTGCTACATGTGGAGATCAAGAAACGATTTCTGGTCATTCTAGTGGTGACACATCTGAGCATTCATGAGGCAGAGGCAGGTGGGTCTCTGTGAGGTCAAGGCCAGCCAGAGCTACATATTGAGATCCTATCTCAAAACAAAACAACAACAAAAAAAAGCAAATATTTCTGCAAATGTAGTACAAAACTCTACAGTCAAGAGAGAGCTATTTGAAGTATCAGTGAGGTGTTTAGAAAGATAAATATTCTAAATTAATGCTGAGCAGTTTGGGGTTAAAACAACATCGGTACTGATTACCAATTGCCACAGCACACTTACCTAGCCAATTACTCTTCAAATAATAAGAAATGAAGGTTGGGGGGATGGTAAAAATGTCTACAATTGAATTCATCTCCAACCAGAACTTGATCTTGTCTTCAGCTGCCCAAAACTGAAATAGAAACAAAACATTCACATTATGTTACCCTTGGGATTTAAAAAAAAAATTATTTTATGTATGTAAGTGTGTTTTGTACATAGATAAGCTTGCATGTTTGAATGGGCACCATGTGCAAGCATGGTACCCATGGAGGCCAGAAGAGAGTGTCAGATCATCTGGAACTGGAATTATGGCTGCTATGAGCTGTCATGTAGGAACAGAGAACTGACCGCAGGTCATCTGTCAAAGCATCAAGTGCTATACCTACCATTTTGAATTTTGAAGGACCGTGAAGGATAATTACTGCTTTGCTATATTTCAATCGTTAACTGAAGATTTAATTGCATGCCATTTAGCATATGCAGAAATATATACATTTATAAGAATACACAAACGCATACATACACATGACATAAAGAGATGGTATCTTGGGTTGAGCGTAGTAATACACACCTTTAATACCAACGGTTGGGAGGCAGAAGCAGGTAGATCTCTGTGAGTTTGAGGCCACCCTGGTGTACAAAGAGAGCTCCAAGCCAGCCAGAGCTATATAGTGTGACCAGTCTCAAAAACAACCAATCAACCAAAACAAAGCAAAGGAGAGAGGGAGAGAGAAATCGTATCTTTAGTGAGTGTTCTATCAATGAGCATATAGTCATTTTACTTAAAAGACACTCACGCTCACACTTAAAATGTTTTGAGCTTTCAATTGTTCCTAGAACTTTCTGTTATATCTATATATACAATATACACATTAATATAAGTCATAATTCTTATATATGTTTCTTTGTGTACATCTATGTGCATGTCATATACATAGAGCTTATTATCCATGATCAGCGAAGATACATGGTTTCAGGACAGTCTCCAGTGAAAAAGCTACAGCTTGCAAAAAGCTTGCCTGGCCATTGTGTCTCTGAGTTTCCTAATTTAGATTAAGCATGCTCAATGTTGGGCTGGAGATATAGCTCGATGTTTAGAAGCACTTGCTGCTTTTGCAGAGAACCCAGGTTCAGTTCCCAGCACACTTACGGTGACTCACAACCATCTGTAACTTCAGTTCCAAGGGATCTGACACCCTCTTCTGGCATCTGTGGCACCGTAAGAAAGTATGCAGACACACATGAAGACACAACATCCATACACATGAAATAAAATAAGTAGACCTTATGAACACTTGAAAAATAAATCAAGAACTCGAAAGTAAGATGGAAGACAGCCTTTAGTACAGCACTGATGCTCAGCTTCCCAGCTTCTGGTTGTCAGTAAAGCTTCCCCAGTGGAAGACCAGAAGCCGGGAAGGATTGAGACAGAATGTGCAGCAACAAAGTCATTCTCAAGTGTGTCCGAATTCTGGACCTGGCTTACACTCTCAAGCACAGGAGCTGTGGGTTTTAGGTCTCATTAAATAGTTAATAACTTGGAGCATAGGTCTTCTACCCTTAGAGCCTGAGAAGCAAGGGAGATTGAGCAACTCAGGAGCACACAGGTCTCTTTATATTGCTGTTTGGGGGTGGGGTGTGGTAGTCATCCCTTTACCTAGGTACTTACCCTTAACCCAAAATGGAAACTAAAGAAAGCATTGAAACTCAAATCCACATGGAAAATTTTGTCTTCATATGAAGAACACCTTCGAACAGGGCTGGAAAGAAATGGGAACATTTTTGCAAAGATAAACATTTTAAAACATATGTCTACAGAGCAGAGATGAAGGTGAGGTAGGCAGTGTACAAACTCAACATGAATGGTCCATTCAAGACTCATGTTCACACCTGAATGGAATTGCCTTCTTCTTGGGAATGGAACTATGAATAGGTAAAGCCACTAGACCGTACAAGGAGCCCAGACTAGTAGGAGAAGAGCCCACCACTCTGTTACAGAGTCAGTTTTGTTAAGTGGGGATCCAGAGCCTCAGAGATTATATGGTTCTTTCTTGTTGAAAACCCATCTATTTAGACATGATCTTTCAGTTCCTCTTTCTACCCCTTTGAGACAAGGCTTCTCAAGATCAAACGAGTGGATTTGAAACAAATTTAAAGATAGTTTTTAAAAGACGTGTTAGGAATTCTTAATTTTACCCCAGGTAGGTATTTAATATAATTCTCAGAGGCTTGGCGTGAAGGTTAAATCACACCAGTTTTAGTTTTTAAACAATACTGCCCTAGCCTTGATTTATATAAGAAGGGGGTGACTTCAGAGAAGCGATCCAAGGTTAAAGTCTCAAAATCTCGGAAAGGTCTCTGAAGCATGAGAGACTCTGAGGTACCCCAGGACTTCTAGGGGAATTCAAAAGCCTTCACAAGGGCCCATGGGAGGAAAGGAGAAAACAACCCTGGAGATTCAGTGTATCAGAAGATCTGAAGAGCAACTGTACAGCCCACCCCGGCACTAGCAATGGGATGGCAAGATACAGGGGCAAAGGCATGCACTTATCACAGAACTGAGGGTTACCACATGGTTACCATTTTGATTAACTTCTGGGGGCGGGGCATGAGAGCAAAACTCTAGTTGACATCCCTGAAGAGAAAATTCTAAAGCAATTAAGTTATAAAGCAGACAAGAATGATTGGGTTTTTACTCACTCCATTGAACTGATGAAATAGATTACAAGAGACCCAATGCTTAGTACAAAGACGAGGATCACCTAAAAACAGAAAAAGCACAGAGACTAGAAATGCGAATCTATTTTATCGGCACGAGATAAACCAGCCCACAAAACTGCGTTTTCTATTTTAAAGGAGGTAAATGTGATCGTGTGTTTTTATTGCCATGTGCAGGTGGGGGGGGGGGATGGTTTTGTCTTACCTTACCTTTGTATGGGCAGTGCTGCACTCAGACCTTCATTTATGCCTATATTCATCCATCCATTCATTCATTCACTCATTCACTGAAGAAAAGTGGACTAAGGGTCACACCGAGTCAACATGCACCCCCACTGAACTTACCTAGTTTTAATTCTTGAACACTTCAGAATAACTGAGGTACCCCCCTGCTCCTCCTAGAGTTTAGCAAATGTTTCCCAAGTGCTTAGCATGTGTCAAATACAATGTAGCTTCATTTCATGATAGAAATGAGGGCTCATAAATAACAGGTGTGAGGGGCCTGGAGAGATGGCTCAGCAGTTGAGAGCACTGACTGCTCTTCCAGAGGCCCTGAGTTCAATTCCCAGCAACCACGTGGTGGCTCACAACCATCTGTAATGGGATCCGATGCCCTCTTGTGGTGTGTCTGAAGACAGCTACGGTATACTCATATAAATAAAATAAATCTTAAAAGCAAAATAAATAACAGGCATGGACTTGAACTGCCCATGATGTGTCCTTAGGGGGAAAATGTTATGTGAGAAGATAGTGAGTGCTTTCGCTCTGCCTGTCTGGGGAAGCAGACCCATACAGAGCAACACAGCCAGGAAGATGCCTTCGAGAAGCCTCCAGCAGAGCTGGGTGAGATCTTTGTCAGCCTCTGTGATTTTTCTCAGGCAGGCTCTAGATAATTAAGTCTTCCTCTGGTAATTTCTAATTTCCAAACCACCAGGAGTTTGTCTGGCTTTACGGTCCACACCTTTTTTTTTTGTTTTGTTTTTTGTTTTTGTTTGTTTTTTTGAGACAGGGTTTCTTTGTGTAGCCCTGGCTGTCCTGGAACTCACTCTGTAGACAAGGCTGGCCTTGAACTCAGAAATCTGCCTGCCTCTGCCTAATCCCAGCACTAAGAAGGCAAAGGCAGGTGGCTCTCTTGGAGTTTGAGGCCAGTATGGCCTACACAGAGAGGCCAGCCAGAGGAACCTAGTGAGACCCTGTCTCAACAAACAGATTTTCAATATAGTTTTAATGATAAAATCCAGAATTTTATTTACAATAGAATGTTCCCTTCTAACTCAGATATTGTTTGGGTAGGCCTCGTCTTTTCTCTCAACCACTGGAGTTTGTGGTGATGCGTGTTATAACTTTCACACTGGCTAGGCCCTTTGTGGCCTTTCTGCAGGAGGCATGCAGGTCTTTGTGCTCACATTTGGGAACCTGGAATGTTAGCACAGTTGTTCCTTCAAGGGAAGAAAGGGTATAGCTATTATTCACCCAGAAGGCTACGAGTGGGCGAGCTTACTAGTCTGGTGACCTTTGCTCTGTTTGGCAAGAGGTTTTTCTGGCACCAGATCCTCCCCTAGACCAACGTCAATCTACAAATAAAGACCCATCGTTTTGAACTGTACGAAGAGTTCCGGTGGAGACACATCTGACCTGTACTTAACTCACTTTGTGTCTCAAGGGGATTTATGTTTGCTTCATTGTGTACACAGACTTGAGCTAATTGTCACCAGAATAATTTCCACCCACCTGTGCTGTGCTTAAATATGACCAAAACAATCCACTTGGGGTCAGACTCCTGAAGTTTGAGCTCAGCTCAAAGCTTGGGCGAGCTACTGAGCAGTGTGTGTTGAGAGGAACTGTCTTCTTCCCCCCCCCCCCCCCCCATGGCACCTCTTGCTGAAGCCTGTAAAGGCCACAAAGACCCCTAAAAAAGAACTCTTAATCTGACTGGTATTATATCATGATGCACTTGCCAGGAACGCCCCAGCATGGAAGGTATTCAGTGTTTACTCTTGTGAAGTGGAGTAGGGTAAACAGAGTCAGGGGATGAATATCCTATAAGGTGGATTAGGGCATCGTGATTATAGAGACTTGAAATCCAGAGACGAAATGATCTTGGGCCTCTGCACCTGTCCTTACACCCTTTTGACTCAAGGAAAACTTTTTGAATGTATTAACATAGCAAATAACTTGTTTTCACCAACTAAAAGCTGAGATGTGAACAGACGTCAACCCAAAGCAAGGATTTTCCCACATTGCTATAACCCACCGACCTGATGTTCCCAGCTATGCATTTGGGAAAAAGACTTGATTTATGACTGGCTGGGTTTGGTTTTGTGTGTGTGTGTGTGTGTGTGTGTGTGTTGGGTTGTTGTTGTTCTGTTACTATCAGAAGTTCATGTAAGGCCATCAAGACAAAGATCCCTCTTATCATATTCCTTTAATTCCAGCACTGGGGAGGCAGAGGCAGGAGAATCTATGTGAGTTCAAGGTCAGCCTGGTCTACAAAGGGAACTCCTAGACAGCTCACCCCATCTCGGTTATTCTTGTTCTGTTTTTGTTTGTTTGAGACAGGGTGTCTCTACACAGCCCTGACTGTCCTAGAACTCATTATACAGACCAGGCTAGCCTCAAACTCACAAAGACCTGCCTACCTTTTTCTCCCTAGTACTGGGATCAAAGGTGTGCACCACTATGCATGGCTAGCTGACTCTCTCTAAAAAAACAAAACAGAACAAAAAACAACAAAAAACCCTGCGTGTGTTTCTTGTGTTTTTTCTTTATTTTTTAAAATTCTAGTTTTGTTTTTGTTTTTGTTTTTATCTGCTTCCTAAAGAGAAAGAAGGTTTGGAACCAGATGAGTGAGAGGCGGTGCACTGGCTGGTGTTGTGTCAACGTGACACATGCTGGAGTTAGCACCGAGAAAGGAGCTTCCGTTGAGGAAATGGCTCCATGAGATCCAGCTGAAAGGCATTTTCTCAATTAGTGATCCAGGGGGAGGGCTCCTTGTGGGTGGTACCATCTGTGGGCTGGTAGTCTTGGGCTCTATAAGAAAGCAGGCTGAGCAAGTCGATAAGCAGGTCAGTAAGGAACATCCCTCCGTGGCCTCTGCCTCAGCTCCTGCTTCCTGACCTGCTGGAGTTCCAGTCCTGACTTCCTTTGGTGATGAACAGCAATGTGGAAATGTAAGCTGGATAAACCCTTTCCTCCCCAACTTGCTTGTTGGTCATGAAGTTTTGTGCAGGAAACCCTGACTAAGACAGGTAGGAAGGATTTGGGGAGGAGAAACTCTGGTCATATCCCCACTTACTCACATATGGCTCAAAACAAACACTCTGAATTAACAGTCTCATGGATAGTTTCGTTGACGTTTGGAGATTTCAAACAAGTCCTACTCGAATCAGTGAATGTATCTCTAGATCTTCTTACGACCCACACACTATTCAGTTCATCAGTGAACAAAACAAAATATCTGTCTTACAGAATAAAGAAACAGCTTGCCATGTAAGAGTGTTTACTGGTTTTCTACAGGACCCAAGCTCAATTCCCAGCGCCCATATCAGACAGCTCTATCAGGCAGCTCGAAACTACACGAAACTCCAGTTCTAGGTGACCCAATAGCCTCTTCCACAATCTGTGGGCCCTCCACTCATTTGGCATACACATACATACAGAAACAAGGGCTTGGTGGCACACGTTTTAAATTCCAGTGCTTGAGAAGAAGAATGGGGTGGATCTTGGTGAGTTCAAGTCTAGCCAGCTCTACATAGAGAGTTCTAGGGCAGCCAGGGTTATACAGGAAACACCTAACCTCAAATATTTTCTTTTAATTTTTTTTTTTTTTTTTGGTTTCAGCTAATGTGATCAGGAGTACACAGCAGCTGTGGCTACCAGCACACAGAAATGACTGGAAATAGGAAGGGGGTGGTGGTGGTGGAGGGGAAGAATGGGGTCAGCAGGAGTCAGAAGATAAAGGAAGGTAATGGGGGTAGGTAGGCTTTGATACATTGTATACATGCACTAAATTATATCTATATCAAACACCCCAGGACTATCTGCCTAGGGGTGTTGCCACCCACAGTGGGCTGGACTCTCTCCCATCAATCATTAACCAGGAAGATGCTAATGACTGATGAAGGGGAGAGGTACATGAGAGGGCTTAGGGGTGGGAAAGGGGAGGGAGAAATATTGTAATTAAAACACAAACTTAAAAAGAAACAACAAGCTGGGCAGTGATGGCGCACGCCTTTAATCCCAGCACTCGGGAGGTAGAGGCTGGTGGATTTCTGAGTTCGAGGCCAGCCTGGTCTACAGAGTAAGTTCTAGGACAGCCAGGGCTACACAGAGAAACCCTGTCTCGAAAAGATAAAAAAAAGAAAAAAAAGAAAGAAAGAAAGAAAAAGAGAAAGAGAAAAGAAAAGAAAAGAAACAAACAAAAAAAAAAAAAAAAAGAAAAGAGAAAGAAAATGCCCACAGACTAAGTGTATTCTCTAACAAAGACAAGAACAAAAATTCAGCTCTGTATATTTCTGTTCAAATGAGTTATCCACCGTAGAAGATACAAAAAAGACAATAAATAATCACTTTAAAATGCAAGAGTCAGCTCATTTTCACTGTTTATTATTCCCTGGGTGGTTTACACATATCTTTATATAATTCTCTATAATACTTCAAGAGGACCTTATAAATCTCCTTTGCAGTCGTAGTACACAGCTGAAATCCAATTTCTAAAAATCAGCTTATAAAAAGTCAGCACACAGTAGGCTGAATTTGGAGAGCAACCCCCAAGCCTAACTACCTTCCTCAAGGTTGGAACAGGAAGCACCTCGGCCTGTCTATGACTTGTTCCCAGGTGACATTTTCCTGCCCAAGACGACTCCCCAACTCTGCTCTGTCCTGTATCCATCCCTCAAAGGCCTAAGAGTACTGACCAGCCAGACCAGGCTTAACCCAAAAGAGACAGGCGTGGATCAGCTCATATGGGCTGTGGCACTGAAGACGGCTGAGAAGAGTACGGTTGCCCAGGAGCAAGAGCTGGCTGCCACTTAGACTGACCAAGATGGGCCTGTGACCCTCCTCTGTGCCTACTTGGCCTGTCAGCATCCATTGAAAAATCCTGGTAAATTAAAAACGATAAAGACAAGAACAGTCTGGCAGGTTAGCTCAGTTGGTTAGAGCATGGTGCTAATAACGCCAAGGTGGCGGGTTTAATCCCTGTATGGGCCACATATGCACTGTATTTTGGGGCTGGAGAGATGGCTCAGTGGTTAAGAGCACTGACTGTTCTTCCCAAGGTCCTGAGTTCAATTCCCAGCAACCCCATGGTGGCTCACAACCATCTGTAATGGGATCTGATGCCCTCTTCTGGTGTGTCTGAAGACAGTTACAGTGTACTCACATACATTATTAAATAAATAAGTACATATTTTTTTAAAAAAAGACAAGAACATAAGTTCAGCTCTATGAAATTTGCAAGAGAACTGTGGGACAGAAGGGTAAAAGGAAGCAAAGTAGGCTCCATATTATGCTGATCCTATAAGACATGCCAGAAGAAAACAGTCCATGTTGGCTAAGGGAGCTAACAAGATAGTTTAAGTAAGAATATACCATTCAAACTCTATTGGCACTGAAAGACATTCAATAAAACCTAAAAAAAAAAAAAAAGACCCACAACCCATAAATGAAGGTTTTAACATGTCCTTTTCAGTCATTCAGCAAATAATTAAGGACATTGAAAACACATATACCACCCTTGCCACCTATGTCAGGCAGAAGAGCTGGCCCTGAGAACAGGAGAGTGGGAGTATTGGCCCTGCCCCTCACCAACTGCAACATCTGAGATAGCAGGGCCCTGCTCCTCGCCTGGGCAGAAGTGTAGAGCTGGCCTTGGCATCAGGGTTGTTGGTGAGCCAGCCACAAGATCGTGAGAACTGGAAAGCCGGCTAGCTGACCAGCGCAGATACCTCTCAGGCCCAGATCCAAGGATTTGAACTGGCTCACCCCAACATCTACCCCACTGATAAACTGCCAGACTGCATGAAGGGACCGGTCCTGCAGATCCCAACTACAGGATCTCCATGATGCAAGGCAATATCTAGATGTCTGAGAGGAGTCCCAGTGAGGTTCCAGCATTGATAGTGGAGCCGAAGCCAGAGGCCTCCTACCAGACTAACAAGTCATGGCAATGAACATTTGCAACCAAAGAAGTGTGGACACAAGGGTATGCTGTGTGGACTGGCTGGTTTCGTGTCAACTTGACACAAGCTGGAGTTATCACAGAGAAAGGAGTTTCAGTTGAGAAAATGCCTCCATGAGATCCAGCTGTAAGGCATTTTCTCAATTAGTGATCAAGGGAGGAAGGCCCCTTGTGGGTGGTACCATCTGTGGACTGGTAGTCTTGGGCTCTATAAGAAAGCCAGCTGAGCAAGCCAGGAGAAGCAAGCAAGCCAGTAAGCAGCATTCCTCCATGGCTTCTGCATCAGCTCCTCCTTCCTGACCTGCTTGAGTTCCAGTCCTGACTTCCTTTCATGATGAACAACAGCATGGAAGTGTAAGCTGAATAAACCCTTTCCTCCCCAACTTGCTTCTTGGTCATGATGTTTGCACAGGAATAGAAACCCCAACTAAGACACTGTGGGACACACTGAGACACACTACAGCTTCCACAACAAGATGTTTTTTAGTTTGTTGTGGGGAGGATTGCAAAGGTAGGGGGTGGGTATAAGGGGAGGGGGAGCTGAGCGAGATTGGGGTACGTGATGGGAAATTCACAAAGAACTAATACAAAATTACACACACAAAAAAAGACATATAACCCAATTAGTATTGCGTGGATATCAAACAACACATATTCTTTCAAAATCCAATAAATGGGGCTGGAGAGATGGCTCAGTGGTTAAGAGCACTGACTGCTCTTCCAGAGGTCCTGAGTTCAATTCCCAGCAACCACATGGTGGCTCACAACCATGTGTAATGGGATCTGATGCCCTCTTCTGGTGTGTCTGAAGACAGTTACAGTGTAGTCATATAAATAAAATAAATAAATCTATTTTAAAAATCCAATAAATGGTGATGAAAGTTGATTGTATACTAGGGAATGACATATTTTTCATAACTTCTACAAACAGTCATCCTTGGACTATAACTTTGTTTTTATAAAATAAGAAAAATTAGCCACCTAATCTAAGCCTCTCTCCTCTACAGGAAAATGGAAGCATACAATAGATGTTTTTCTAGTACTTATGTCCAGGCATTTCTCTATCTGTAAAGCACACAATGTACACAACTCTGTACTAATAAAGTTTCCCTTCTAGCAGAGAGGCTAACAGTACGTATAAACTCTAATAATGTTGCTCACTTAGGGAAAAGTGAGGCAGAATGCTGACAAGGGAGTCCTACACACAGGGCTTGATGTAGCTAAGACCGCCAAGGGAGAGAAGATGCCTACTTGTGTGGTTAATACAGAGAGGGACTACGGTCACGTTCCTGGCTACTATCCATCGGCACCAGAACACAATGGTGAAAGTGAACTCACCAACACTTGCCCCATGATGGTCTGTGCAGAAAGCAGCATTTCGATGTGCTCACGAAACACTCCATGAAAGTAAAATCTTCTCAAAGGATTAGCATCGATTCTACGTGATGAGAATAGTTCCTGGGGGTTGGGGGGAGAAAAAAGAATAGATAGAGTGAGCTGTAGCTCAAGAGAAATGAGACTGCTTCAGGTGGAGGGAGGAGCTTCAGGTGGAGGGAGGAGCTTCAGGTGGAGGGAGGAGCTTGTCATGGTGTTAATCAGAAATCATTCTACCCTGCTCAACCCAGGAAATGAACACTATGAAGACTAAACATTTCCTGAAGATTTCTAAATGCTACAAACTCTACACAAACATATTAAACACACACACACACAGAGTGAGAGAGAGAGAGAGAGAGAGAGAGAGAGAGAGCGAGCTTATGCCCAGAGAGAGAGAGAGAGAGAGAGAGCTTATGCCCATTCTATCCTTTAATCCACAGTCTCAGAATTCTTTCCCCAATAGTTTTATGATATTGTTTAAAGTCTTGTTTCTACAGTTTTATTTATTTTTACTTTATGCACTTGGCCTGAATGTTATGTCTGTGTAGCATGTATATGCCCCGTGCCCAGGGAAGCCAAAAGAGGGCATCAGATCCTTTGGAACTGGAAATGCAGATGGCTGTAAGTCATCACGTGGGTACTGGGACTTGAACCCAGGTCCTCTGGAAGGGCAGCCAGTGCTCTTAATCACTGAGCCATGCCTCCAACCCTGCTTAAAGTCTTTAAAGTAGAAACAGTTATAGAGTAAACTGGCTTCTCAATAAAATCTATGAACTTCAATACTAGATATTCTGAAATACAGCAATCTAAAGACCATATTGCTAATGACATTAACTTTTTGCTCTTTTTTTTTTTCAGATTATGTTACTTTGTGACACTTTAACATTAAAGACATATTTCAGCAAAATCCACATATTAATTATGAAGCACAGGCAAAAAGTATTCTATTACCAAAAACAAAACCAAAAACCTATTATGATCTAATTCCAGGAAGAAACAAGGTCTAAGAAGTGAAAAATTAAAACAAATTATAGAGGACTTGATAAAATTCTTCCATTGAGCCAACTGTGGTGGCATATGCCTTTAATCCCAGCAATCAGGAGGCAAAGGCAGATGATGTAAGAGGCCAGCCTGGTCTACATATCAACTTCCAGGCCTTCCAGGGCTACATAGTGACACCCTGTCTCAAAACAAATGAACAAACAAACAAACAACAAGAACAGAAGTCATGTGGAATTGAAGAGAGATGTTTCAAACTATTAATAAGTCATCTTCATAAAACATCATGTTCCCATTATCGTTATTTGCTAGCAGTCATCATCAACATTTGCAAAGCTAGTTACACTACAAAAACTACCTACTACATGTATGTAGGTAACACATAAGTGCAGTGTATGCATATGGACACATATGAATCATGTAAAAAGGATATTCAAAGGTAAGGCTGAGTTGATGTCTTTGTGACTCCCTTATAGCAGTTGACAAAGACTTCTTCCCCTGAAACAGGATTCCGAGTAGCCCAGGCTGATCCCAAGCTCACATTGGAGATAATCTCTCTTTGTAGCTCTGGCTGGCCTGGAATGCACTATGTAGACCACTATGTTCTTCTCTAAAATATCTATCTATATCTATCTATCTATCTATCTATCTATGTAATTTGTTTACAGACAAATATATAATATATTAATATTAATAACATTATAATAATATTATTAATATATTGATAATATTATAATAATAATATTATTATATAATATATAATATTATATATTTATACACCATATATACATTATACATTCTCTCTCTTTCCCTCTCTCTCTCTCTCTCTCTCTCTCTAGATAGAAGGTCTCCTCTATCCATGTAACCTAGGTTGACCTGAAACTCACATCAATCCTCCTGCCTCAAGTGCTGGGATTAATCCATAAAGTACCATTTTTGACCTTAACTGTCTTTTTAAGATTGGAAACAGAGTTGTAGTCAGTGCACATGGGAGGTTGTTTGTTTGTTTCTTTTTTCAGAAACAGAGACTCTGGTACATCCATCATCATACACGGTCAACAAGCTTTGCCAATCTTCACACACAGGTGGCCTAGTCAAGGAAACTGACCAAGATCGCTCCTGGCCCCTTGAAGCTTTGCCAGTTTCTTGAGATTTTCAAGGTTATTCTGAAAATGAACAAGATGATGAGTCCCCCGAAGAAAGTCGCCAAGGAGGAGAGAATAAACGCCGCTTGGATTTCGGTTGTACATGACTGTTCTGTCAATTGTTTCTCATTTAAATTGTCTGGCAATGTATGAGACATCTTGAGACGACACTGTTGGGCTAGTCTATGATGTCATGGTCACCTGGCAACAGTCCCAGGAGGCACACTTCCTTGTATTACATCACCTCAGGATCTGATGTGAAAGCCAATGGGAAGCTCAAAGAACAAGAATCCCCTCACCACTCTGGTGAAACTCACTGACTGCAGTCAACTGACAGAGAATGCTAGAGACCGCCAAGAGCAGTCAGTAGATGAGGGTTCTGGACGCCCTTATCTCTTCATCTGAGACCTTGAGGAATTCAGCTCTCTGGGGCAGAGACCAGCAGCTGACTCCCAATTTCAGTTGGCTTGTTTAGTCAAGCAGCTTTGAATTTTCTTTTTGGTGACATGTGTGCAGCAATCTAGGAACTGGCTCTCTATCTTTCTAAGATAATATTAATGTTCTTGAAAATTTCAGAAAAAAAGAAATCCTTAAAGATTCAGATTTTGTTTATTTATTTATTTTAAAAGTTGTGCATAAACAGAGTCAATTCATCTAAATATCTCAGGCACTGCATGAAGACCGGTTAGTAATATTGAAGTATATTTGTAAAATTACGACAAAACAATGAAGGCATAGGATCTGGGTGTTCTTGATACACACACGTTATCACATGCACACACCCACATACACGGTGATGATGACATGGTAGGTATGTTTGATAATAATTGACAGTTTAAATAGGTGTAGTTAAGAACACCAAAAATATATACAAATATATACATTCCAAAGAATCATTTATGCTTTTAAATTATATATATTTAGGGAGATATATTTTTGTTTATCTTTTAGGTAAGAATGGCTCGTGGTAGAGTATGAATGTTATATAAATGCTTCTACTTTTTTTTTTCTTTTTCGAGACAGGTTTCTCTGTGTAGCCCCGGCTGTCCTGGAACTCACTCTGTAGACCAGGCTGGCCCCGAACTCAGAAATCCGCCTGCCTCTGCCTCCGGAGTGCTGGGATTAAAGGCGTGCACCACCACTGCCTGGCTCCTTTTCTTTCTTTTTATCTCTGCCCTGTCAGTAAAGTCTCTGGTTCAACAAAGTTCAGAAAGAGATGACTACCCTTTAAGTGTCTATTTCAAAGCTGTAAGAAATGTCATACCTTATCATTTATATGAGCGACAGGTGGAATTTTAATCTCCAGTGGTCAGCCTGTCTCACCCTAGTCCTAGATGTTCTGACGTGAGGTTTTAAGAATCTGGGAAAGCATGTGCTCCTCAGTAGCCCAGTCTTACCACTTTGTGTAACATACTATTCCCTGGACTGCTATCACACTCTATGTCTGTCCTCTAAGCTTTTCTGTCACTTTTACTACAACCCTCCAGTGGGCTGGGGCAGCATTAACACTCTTGTCTAAGTGTCAGGAGCTCTGAGCACCAGTCAACGTGCAAGGTCTAAAGAGTCTCCTTATTTTATAGTTTTATGGTATGTCAAACACAATGATTGCTTGATAGGCTTATTGCTGGCATTCCACGTTTTAAAGAGCATATTTATTTTATCCCAGCACTTGGGAGGCAGAGGCGGGCGGATTTCTGAGTTCGAGGCCAGCCTGGTCTACAGAGTGAGTTCCAGGACAGCCAGGGCTACACAGAGAAACCTTGTCTCGAAAAACAAACAAAAACAAACAAACAAACAATCAAAACCCAATAAAGAGCATATTTAAAACTAAATATAAGAAAAGATGTTATGCTATGTTATGCTAAGTGTGGTGGCACTGTGTGGTCCAGAATTCAGAGGTTAGAGGATCATGAGTTTGAAGCCAGCCTGAGATCCAGCTTGAGACCAGTTTCTGAAAAGGAAGCAGGGGGAAGAGGAGAGTTGAAAAGAGAGGACAGGAAGGGAGGGCAGGCGAGGAGAGAGGAGAGGAGAGCAGTGGTTGGGGGCGGGGGGGGGGGGGGGTTGTACACTGTGTATTCAGATGCTGACTAGCACATGCAGATAGGGTTGCAGTCCAGATATTTGCATTGTCAACTATCTCCTGTCTCAATGATATGCAAAAGTTGTTTTCCATAACTTCTGATTGGTTAATAAAGAGCTGATCGGCCAATGGCTGGCAGGTGAGGGAAAGGCGGGACTTCCGATCTCTGCTAGGCGGGTCCCAGGTGGAAAGAAGGAAGAAGGGAGGTCAACTGGAGAAAGTCGCCAAGGAGTCGCCGCCATTGAGACACGGACGAAGAAGGCCAGGGCGAGACCAAGGTGGCAGGTAACACCACAGTGGCTGGGAAGTTACTGAGATGTAGGCCAGGCCAGCATAGTCAGGTTAGAATAGATCAGAGTCTGCCCACATGTAGTGCAAGAACCTTATTAAAAAATGTAAAGGTGCCGAGCAGTGGTGGCACACGCCTTTAATCCCAGCACTTGGGAGGCAGAGGCGGGCAGATTTCTGAGTTCTAGGCCAGCCTGGTCTACAGAGTGATTTCCAGGACAGCCAGGGCTATACAGAGAAACCCTGTCTAGGAAAAAAAAGAAAAATTGTAAAGGTCTGTTTATCATTCTATGAGAACAAGAGCGGGCGTAGATAAGCCCTGTACTTTTACAAAAGAGAAAAGAGAGTTGAGAAAATAAAGAGAGCCAGTAAGAGGGCCTGATGCCAAGGCTGAACTCTTGAATTCAACCCCTAGACCCATACAGTGGGGAGAGAACCAAGGGCTGAAAATTGTCTTCTCAGCGCCACACTTGCGCTCCCCCCCCACCCCGTGCATGAGCACATACGCGCACGCATGCAAATGCATAGGAAATAAATGTGATTTTGTTTTAAGAAAGGAATTAAGAAGAAGGCCTGTAAAATGAGATGATTCAGCAGGTAAAGGACCTGCCAGAAAACTCGAGAACTCGAGGGCAAATTCCGAATGTTCTCTGACCTCCACATTTGCAACATGGCGGAGGACTCGATCTCTCTCTCCCCCTCCCTCCCTCCCTCTGTCCCTCCCTTTCCATCCCATCCTCCCTCCCTCCCTCTCACTCTCACTCACTCACTCACGCACAATTAGTTCATTTGAAATGTAATTTATTTAAAAAAGAAAAGGTATGGTCCTAGATTGGGACCATGAAAACCAAGTTCAAGCCAACAAAAGTTTCTTTATTCAAAAAGTTGATAGCTAATATATCAGGGAGATGGCTGGGTTCAGGATCTAAACCGTCCCCACCGCCCCACCCCCAATCCACCAGACCTTCCCACTCCCCGGGGCCTTAAGACTCTTGAGGGTTGGGTGCGCCTTCTCTCACTGAGGCCAGACCAGTCATTAGTCCTCTGCTGTGCATGGGGGGAGGGAGGGTGTTTCTCATATCAGCTGGTGTATGCTGCCTGGTTGGTGGCTCAATGTCCGAGAGATCTCGGGGGTCCAGGCTAGTTGAGACTGCTGGTCTTAGGGGTTGCCCTCCTCCCCCTCTTCAGCTTTCCCCTAATTCAACCACAGGGGTCCCCGACTGAAGACAGAGCACATAACAAACCAAACCCACAAACCAGGAGGGGTGAGGCCAAGGGTAGGGGCAACCAATCTGATACAAGCATACTGTGTATTTCCAACTCTTTCACACCTGGCATTTCAAGTCAGTTGCTACCTGTCAAATACCTCAGATGGCTTCCCGGATAACTGGGCCCGGATCCAGTCCAGCCAGTCAGAGCCTCTTTAGCAGCTACTGGATTTCAGTCCTGACTGGGTGCTAAGTAACAAAGCATAAGATGAGAAATTGTCTAAGTTTGTACTGGACACCTGGGGCCAGAGGCCGTTTGTGGGAATTTAGCAGTTTCTTAGAATTCAGCCTAGTAGAGATGGAGACTCTGTATAAGATGGGGTCTCTGAGGTTAACGTGGCCTCTAATAGGAAAGATGCCAGTAAGTATTGCAGCCCTTTTCAAAATGGAGGAAAAAAAAAGGGAAGGAGAGGTAGTGAAGAATTATTTAGCAGCTGGAGGAATGGCTCAGAGGACCTACGTTTGGTTCCCAGCACCCACATCAGGTGGCTCACACAACCACCTAGAACTCCAGCATCAAGGTGCTCAACACCACTGGCCTCCGATTCATGTGTGTATCACATACACACTCGTTTGGTTCTGTGATCAAGTATGTGCCCACATGTGAACATACACACATGGCTTATACTCCATTTATTCTTCGTCTCTCTGTTTCTCGCTCCCTCTCCCTTCCCGTGTGTATGTGTACACACACACACATACACACACACACACACACACACACACACACACAAACTTTCTTGATGGGAGGCTTGTAGCTATTTGGAAAATAAGGTCAGACATTTGTCCTCATCATTTATTCAGACTGCTTACATAGTCGTAATTAGTTTTTTTTTTTCACTTCTTTGACTTTCACCATTTAATACTTTCAACATTATGTTGTCTGGGCATCACTGCCCATTTTCTTTCAGATAACTAAGCCATTTTTCTCGATATTCTGTCATCAGTACATACTGTAACATGGGGCTGGTGAGGAGGCTCAGTGGGTCTGAGGTACTTGCCACCAAACCTAATAATGACCTGTTGCTCCCCAGACCCACAGGAGGGAACTGACTTTCCAAAGGTGTCCTCTGACTTTCAAGTGTGCACTGCCAAACACTAAATATGTGTAATTTTAAGATTACGAGTGTGCAAGTGGAACTAGGAATGTTGGTACAGTGCCTGCCTGGTGTGTACGGCACCCTGGGTTTGAACCGCATCCAGACTGGAACGGTGGCATATGCTTGTAACTAACACTTGGAAGTGGGAAGTTCAAGGTCATCTTTGGCTCCACAGCAAGGCAGAGGTATAAGGCTGGGCAGTGGTGGCGCACGCCTTTAATCCCAGCACTCGGGAGGCAGAGACAGGCAGATTTCTGAGTTTGAGGCCAGCCTGGTCTACAGCGTGAGTTCAAGGACAGCCAGGGCTATACAGAGAAACTCTGTCTCAAAACAAACAAACAACAACAACAACAAAACCAATAAGCAATCCTGACATGGTGTACACTTTTCATCCCAGCCTTTGGGAGGCAGGTGCAGGCATATCTGAATTCCAAGCCAATCTGGTCTACAGAATGAGTTCTAGGCCAACCAGAGCTACACAGTAAGACCCTGTCTAAATAAATAAAAAGGAAGGGAGGGAGGGGCTATGCCAATGTTACTGGTTACCCTTCAGAACTTGATGGTAAGACACATGCTGAAGATACCACCTGCTTGTGTCACAGAGCATGGAGATATCAAGCTGGTGCAGACCTAGAAACTTTGTTTCTACTTGCTGGCTTTCCTGCTGCTACAATGTATAATGTAAGCTATCAGAAAAGTAACCACCAACCATACACAGCTGTGAACCCTGAGCTACAGTAATGACTAGCCTGGTAAGACATGCCCACTAGTACTATAGCAGCATGAACATCATGGGGTAGCCAATCACTTTCTGATTTAAGTCCTATTCTACAAGATGGAACCCATACCTGGTACTATTGTCACGCCAAGAACCTGTGACTAGACAGGTCATCTGCCATAGGAGAGAACCTCCAATTTTTATTCTGCTAAATGGACATAGTATTAAACCAACTCCTAATTACTTACCATTACACCCAGAGTTTAATGTATCTCTCAACTATCATCAGAGAAGCGTCTATCTGCAGTAGATGGTGATTAACACTGAAGAGTGTTAAAGTGGTCAAAGTGCATAGAACAAGAGAGTTCAGAATGACCAGACCTAGATGTGACATCTATATGACTCCTCCCAAAGCTCAGGGATTCTTGTGGAAGAGAGGTTAGAAAGAGTGTAAGAGCCAGAGGCAGTGGATGAGTACAGGGGAAAAGTGCCTTCTGAATGCAACAGGGCAGCTGCACCTAAGAACTCAGAATGATCGTGAATGCGTGCACAAGACTTGTGCCAGGTCAAGCCATCCCGATAATGATGGGCTTTTGCCAATTGATAGTTGCTGGGAGAAGTGGAGTCAGTTTTCTATTGCTGGGTATTACGGGTCCCGCTTGTGGTGTGATGAGACAGATGCAGAGACATCTATCTAGTTTAAAGCTGTTGGCCTTTTTGCTGAGGCAGCCTCTCAGCCAGCTCTAACACCCTGACTTCTTTGACATTGTGTCCCTGCCATGTGGCACGCTCTCTTTACCTCGCTGTTGATCCTGTCCCTGTTTCTGTCCTGCCTCTGTCGGCTCCCCCTCAGTCTTTCAGTCACATTCTTTTTTCGTACAATGAGCTATCATTGCAGTGGCAGAAGTTCACAGTTCAGTTGTTCCAAGCTGATCAGCAGCAGGACTCTGCTGTCCGGTCCATACCTTAGTGTTGCCTTTTGGCCAGACGGAATGCAATCTGTCCTTCCATGACCTCTCCCATGGTAGCTCCTTTTTTCCTTTTTTTGGGCAGGTGAGGAAGTGACAAACATTTGCAGGTAAGGGGGATGGAGAGATGGGTTGCTGGTTAAGAGCACTTGCTGCTCTTCCAGAGGTCCTGGGTTCAATTCCCAGCAACCACATGGTAGCTCATAACCATCTGTAATGGGATCCAATGTCCTCTTCTGGCATGCAGGTGTACATGCAGATAGAGCACTCATTCATAAAATAAATTAATTAAAAGAAAACAGGTAATGGGCCATAGAAATGGCAATACCAAATATCCTGCTAGCACTTCGTACTGGCAGTTTAACATTTGAAAATAAAGGAGCACCCCTCCGTAGCCATTTGATACAATAAGTCTGCGTGTAGGTCATCCCAACAGTTTCCCTTAAACATGTAGCCCTGGTAAGTCAACCATACTCCAGTGGGTGACTACACATCCAAGAATACATGGGCAATACAAACTGGGCTTGATGGTCTTTTAAAAAGAAAGGAGAAACAAGATTGGGTGGGTCGGGTGGGGGGGTATGAAAAGAAACGGAGAGGGGGTAACTATGATCAAACACATTTTGATTCTTATTTTGAAATTGTTTGAAAATTCCAAAGAACTAATAAAATCATTTTTTTTTAAAAAAAAAAAAGATTTATTTTATGGATATGCATACATTGTAGCTGTTTTCAGACACACCAGAAGAGGGCATCGGATCCCATTACAGATGGTTGTGAGCCACCATATGGTTGCTGGGAATTGAACTCAGGACCTGGAGCAGCAGTCAGTGCTCTTAATCACTGAGCTATTTCTCCAGCCCAAATAAAATCATTTTAATCGTCCTATAATTACCTATCTGTGAAATAAGTAAGTACTTTTAAATTCAGGGCTCTTCAAACACATGTTCTCTGAGGTAAGCAACATTCCCCAGTTACCAAGAACTGTCTAGGCATGATGATGCACACCTTTAATCCCAGCATTTAGGCAGAGGCAGACAGAGCTCTCTGAGTTCAAAGCCAGTGTACTCTACCTAGGAAGCTATACAGTGGGACCTGTCTCAAAACAAAATCTGCTCCTTGCTCAATATAAAATTGTATGTTCTGGGAAGCTGTTCAATCCTGTGCAAATTGAGATCATTGGTCACTTGCATGCCACCTTTGTGCCTGCCACATGGCTCCTCTTAGTGGGAACAGAGTGCTTCATTCTGCAGTCCTCTGTGGTATGCTTTGTCTGCTTCCTTTGCCTAGTGCATGGTTCTAGGACCTGCCATCCTTTGGGTCTCCACTTCTTCAGGTCTGAGCACCTCCTCCTGACCATCCCATGGAAGCCCACAGGCTGGTCTGATGGTCTCTTACGGCATTCTGACCCTTCTCTGGTTTTCATTTGTTTGCTTGGTAACAGTGATGGTGGTGTTTTCTTTGAGACAGGCCTCCTAGACCAGGCTGGCTTGAACCTTCTGAACCTCCTGCCTCCACCTCAGGGCCTTTCTCTGTCCCGCTCCTTGGTACTCTTACATATGTTACTGGCTTTGTGTGCTCCACAAACACAGTGTATCCTGCTTGTTTTACTCAGCACTAAGCATCCTGTATCTAAGCACTAAGCACCCAGTATTTAACTAAGCACTAAGCACCCAGTATTTAACTAAGCACTAAACACCCTTTAACTAACATTGCACCTGACAAGTGGAATGAAGTTAACCATTTTGGTGATTGAATGTGTAAATTACAGATCCTTAGAACTATGTGTTATGGGAATGAAATATGAATCTACATAGACTCAAGCTGTTTACACTTCTCCATTCCATATTTCACTCCTTTCTCTCTGCAAACTGATAGGTGGGTAGGTAGTACCCTGTATTCATGGATGTGTGCCACAGTTTTGTGTGTGTGTGTGTGTGCGCGCGCGCACACACCTGTTGTTGCAATCAAATGCTATTCAAAGTGTTTGATAACAATTCATGAAGTTACTGGATTATTTTGTCCCGGAGGCAACTCAATATTTGGAGGTTGGGAGGTGGATAACTCAGAATTATTACATTCTGCGTTCACTAAGGAAGTTCTCTGCTTATGCCTGGAAAGCTGATAACAATGAAAAGCAGTAGACGCTCTTCAGTATCTCCTATATAAGCCAGACTCTGTCACATGTGCGGTGTGCGCCCCTTTAGACTTAGGAAAGTAAACAAACTTTTAAAATTACACAAGCAACTGCTTTATCTTAGAACCAGAAAAAATATTTTAGGGGGCTTAAGTACGGAAAGAAGGGGGATCTTGAAACCCAGGTAGCATATAAAGGGGCGGATACCAGGGTGGAAATGGAGGTGTGGGTGGGTCAAGAGGAGTGGCGGAGGGTTATCTAAAACTAAAGATATATAAAAGTACAGGTGGAAACATTCTGTAAGTGTTCCTTTAAAAAGCAGAGAAAAAACTAATGGAAGTACCTTGCGTGGATGGATACTGCTGCTTCCAGGAGTCACAGGCTGTTAAACAAAAACCCCAACGCCAGGTTTGAGGTATCTCCTTATTTGTCATTGGTCAGGGAGGCTTTGCCATTCCTCTTGGTTGCCAACCAGAAAGAGATGGTAAGACCATATTGCTGAAGTTGATTACAGCACATTGAGAAATCTGACTGGAACTGATCTAAAAACTTCCTCCGTGTTGGCTAGAAATCATAGTGCCAGAAGGTTCTGCATAGATTACTGGAGGATAATCAATGTAAAGAGTCTTATTCAAATGTGAACCCCGCTGAGCTATGATACCAACCTGCCAGATGTGTCCAGATGTTATAGTGGGACATGGCTGTTCTGGGGTTAATCAAGCACTTTCTGGTTAAATCAGAGGCCTGCTCCACAAGAAGGAATTCATTCCTGGAACTGTAAACCAAGTCAAACACTCATGGCTCCAAGGGTGAGAGGCCCTAGTGTGCTGGGGCATCTGAGAGCCCTGGGAAAACAAAAAACAGCCAAGCAATGTCCTCAAATGAGGGCCAACTTCACCACGCCCTCTTTATTGGCTAAACCTTCCTGGAGGTCTTGGGAAAGGGTTTAGTCCCTGCCAAAATGCTTGTGTGGGACCTTGCTACCTTTCCCGAGAAACCTTCCGTTGCTTGATGTCTGGTAGTACGATGGCTTCCACCAAGGGTCTCTCAGGTTCTTGGTTCTTGTGAACAGATGTTTGGCTGAGTCTGCTAACATTCAAAGCTATTTTCCTGAAGAAACCTCAATGTCTCTTTGATCAGAATCCCACAACCCTAAGGGATGGGGGACATGCTACTGTTATTTTGCTAAATGCACATGCTATCAAACTGCCTTCTAAGTGTTTAGAGCTGTAGATTGATGCTGCTCTTAGCTTTCTGTCAGAGACGCTTTCTTTTGGCAGTGATTAATGCAGAAACTCATAGGCCAGTGCTAAGACTAAGTGACTATTGAGTACTTAGCCTTAGTGAGACAGGTGTCTACCCACCTCCCAGCACCTACCCAGCGCCACAGTCTTCTGTTCATGGAATGACCGTTGCACTCATAAACTTACAGTAGCTCTGGTTACTTGTATAAGATGGGGCCTTATCAACAATTTATCATGGATGGGAAGAGGGCTCAGAATTGATAACGGTTGCTGTGATAAAGGAAGTGATTTTTTCAGTGATGTAGGCACTGGTAAGCTGCCCATGCTCTGAACACAGTTCTCTTTGTTGATCAGTGTTCCTCTGTCTAGGCCCTATTACCATCTTGAGTAGAGTAACGCTGTTGGAGTCTGTATTGCTATATAGTGCACTGCAGGATAATTATCAGCCTTCATGATCATTATGGACTTGATGGCAGGAACACTCAATGGTTCCACCTCTGAACTCCTGGCTATGGGTTTGTCATATATAGCCTCTATTATGTTGAGGTGTGCTCTCTCCAGTCTCTCTGTCTCTCTGTCTCTCTTCTCTCCCTCCCTCTGACATCATGAAGTCATGTTAGATTTTGGCAAAGATTTTTCTGCAATCACATGAGACAGTCATGTAATTTCAGCCTTTAATCCATCTATTTATTAGCTTTATATATTGAACCATCCTGGCATCTCTAGTTCGGCTCAATAAAGCTACCTTGGCCATGGTAGATAATCTTTCTTATGAATGTCTGTATTCAGTTTTCAGGTATTTTATTCAGGGGTTTTCAGCTAGTCTTAATGCAGAGATTGGTTGACTGTGGGATACCCAGTCCCAGTGGAGACATCTCCAACAACATACCCAAGGCTCAGAAAACATTGAGGGAGAGGGAGGCAGAAAGACTATAAAAGCCAGAGGACTGGGAGTCTTCTATGAGAGGATGGCTACTAGGAATGAGCCCTGATAGCACAATAATATGGCTGCCCAAACAAGACGCAAACAATGGCGATCCTAATAGACACATTAACACAGAAGGGGGAAATCTCGGGGCCTACCTCTAGACAGCTACAGACCACTAACACAACTTGTGAGAGGAGGAAAATTAGTCTTCCCAGGGTGTTGTGTAATACCAAGTGGGCAGCCCTGACGTCAGCACAAACAACATTAAGTTCAATATATTATATTTATATGTTTTATGCACATTGGTTTTATGCACAAATATGTTTATATATTTTATGTATATATTATGTGCAAATAATGATAATAAAACCTGAATTTGAGAGTAAGGTGGGGGCATGGGAGGGGTTGGAGGGAGGAAAGAATTCACTATTTTAGCTAAAAATTCTTACATTTTTTAAAAGAGAAAACCCTAAGTTCCCATTCACACAATAGTGAAAGACTGTAAAGGTTCCACCTCAAGGCTGAAGATGGTTGTGACTGACAGGGAAAGTACTTCATACATGCTGTTTGGGGGTAAGCATCTCTTTGTTGATGGGATGTACCTTATCACCTGGGGACCTCACTTAAAAATTAATCAGTGGCTCAAGATGTGTATATGGAATGATTTAGTGGCTGTTCATGGTATGCCACCATTTCTGTGGAGGGGCTCGAACCCAGAGCCTCAAGCATACCAGGCAAGTGCTCTACCATTGAGCCACATTCCCAGGTCGATTTATGGTTCCATTATTTTTGCTTTAAAGTTACCCTCTTTCATCAATAGAAATGGTATTGAAACCCCCCTTTTTGATTTTCTGACCCAGAAATCTCATATATGGTAGGCCTCAAACTCCTTATATGGCCAAAGATGATCTTGAACTTGTGGTTTCCCTGCCTCTGCATCCACAGTTCTGAGATTATAGATTCAAGACTGTACGTCTAGTTCATGTCATTTACCCCAGGGCTTTTACATGTTAGGCTACATTCCCAGCTGATACTACCTACTTTTAGAGAAAGTTTACTTTTGAAGGAATATGATCTGTGGTAGTGTGAATGAGAAATGTCCCCCCACAATCTTGGGAATGTGAACACTTGAGTCCCAGTTGTGATGTCTGGGGAGGTTTAGGAGGTGGACCTTTGATGGTGGAAGTATGTCACTGAGGGCAAGCTTACAAGTAAAAAGTGAAGCTGCTTCCTTGAAGTTCTCCCTCTCTGGGCTTGGTGATTCTGGTAAAGAATGTGAGCGCTCAGCCTTGCGTTGTAGTCGCGATGCCTGCCACCATATCTCTCCAGCATCATGGACTCTTATCTCTTTGAACCCCTCAACCAAAGTAAACTACCCTCTTGCTTAAAATATTTTTGGTCATGGCGGCGCTTTCTCATAACAACTGAAAAGTATCAATGATCTAATCCCTAAGCATGTGTGTTCTTTTAAAACAGCAAGTGTATGGTCGGTGAGATGACTCAGTGGGCAAAGGCACTTGCGTGGATTCCTAGAACTCACATAGTGGAAGGAAAAAAGCTATTCTCGCACTATTGTCCTCTCACCTGTCCAGCGGTCCATGGCACATACATGCCTACACATCTATAAGCGCGCGTGCACACACGAATGTGTGCGTGCTGTTTCTGTTACAGTAGAGTTTGGAGACCACCAGCTAGCATCCCTTTCTCACTCTAGTTTCTGCCCTTTTCGCTAAGCACCAAACCTGGCTGAACTCTGTTCTCTGGTAGCTCACTCTCCCCTGGGCTTTATTTTCCTCTTTGTGCTCCTAGAGCGCACAGTATTTCTAACTTCCTCTGGCCAGATGTTTTACTAACGTCTTTTCCACCCTCAATCCCTCGGGCTCTGGAATCAGACTCTCAAAAGCCATTTGGAAACGGGCTTTTAGCGGCCAACCACTCAAGAGTTACAGAAGCTGACAACAGGTGTGAGCCAAGGGTGCTGGTTTGTTGCTGGGAGGTTTCCTACGTTTTAATACGATCGTTTGCTCGGCACAGTGTAAAGAGGACTCTCTCAAATCCTCATGTGCGCAGTGATTTCCACTCTTAGCCACGAAAATGAGCAGGCTTTTTTTTTTTCTTCAATAACGTAAATCCTAGAAGAAAGCAAATAACCGACCTAGTAAGCGGCTTCCTTCAAACCCCAGCAATCTTGAGACGCGCCCTGTTTTTTTCTGGCCTTAAAGTGGCAGCTCACAGTGCGTAATTCACATGTAAGTGATGGGCCCAGCAAAAGGCATTTACCACTTTAAGAGCGCCGTGCGTAGCGACAACTAACTGCACAGATGTATTCTCGCGAGAACTCGGGAAGTAGCAGCAATGGCGACGACTGGAGCGGGTCCTGGCCCTGGAGTGGGCTCCGGCCCTGGTCCAGGAGCAGCTGCAAGTGCCACAACGGCAGAAGAGAGAGAGACGGAGCCGGTGGCCACTGGGGCTGGAGAGGGGCCGTCTGCCGCCCCGGGAGCGGAGCCCAGCTCTGGAGAGGCTGAAAGTGGGTAAGACATCCGCAGCCCACGAGAACGCGTGAGGCCCGCCCCTCGTGGAACCCGCGGCTCGCGCCGTTCGGTGTCGCCCTCCGGACCCTGGCCCTGCGGCCAACGGCTCGGCCTGCCCAGTATTCTCCACGACCTAGCGGCTGCTTGGCGGGTGGGCTCCGAACTGCGCCTCAGACCTCACTTCAATCAGCACCAGTGTGAGCCAAGCATGTTTTCCTCTCTCCCGCCCCAGCATCCCGGAAGACCTAGCTGATCCCTCTTCCTGAAATAACCGAGGAAGGAAACCTCCCTTCGTTACCGGGATGGAGGAAATCAATCCTGAGTGCACTAGGAAACCCAGATCCGGGTTACTTCCCTCAGGACGAACTCTAAGCCGCGAAGACCTCCCTGCTAATACTCAGGATTGTTTTCTTGGGCATTCTGTTCAGGACATGCTTCCCCGAAAAAGACCTAAGAGTAGGAAGTCCGTTAGTAGTTGGATCAGTGGTGGTTTTGTTTTGGAATAAGGCATTTTGAAGTTTGTCTTTTTGTTATAGGGATACAAACTTGGTTGATGTAAGTGGTCTGGAGACAGAATCTTCTAATGGAAAAGATACTTTGGAAGGTGCTGGTGATACTTCAGAAGTGATGGATACCCAGGCGGGCTCTGTGGATGAGGAGAACGGGCGGCAGTTGGGAGAGGTCGAGTTGCAATGCGGAATATGTACAAAATGGTTCACAGCTGACACCTTTGGAATAGACACGTCGTGAGTACATTTCATGGCCTTATTGAGAGAGCTTTATAAAATTTCAGCACCGTGCTGGAGAGATGGTTTAGCACTTAAGAGCACTGGTTGCCCTTCCAAAGGTTTGGGTTTGATTCCCAGCGTGCACATGGCAACTCATAATGGTCAAGGAACCCCAGTTCCAGGGGTGGAAGGGAAAAATTACGTAATCATATTTTAATCTCAAAATAATTGAGAAGTATTTTTTAATATACCAAAAGAAAATCAGTGGGTAATATTTTGTGCCCACTCTAATCCTATTCAGTGACCAGTATGCTGACTGAAGAATTGTTTCCATTCCTTTGGCATATTTTTAAGTATTGAGATGAGAGCCCTATTAGGTATGAGTGTGGGCATTGCCCTTGCTTTTGAATCTGATTGGGAAATGAGTCTGTAATTAGAAGAGATTATGTAATTAAATTGGAGACAATGCACTTCGTGTATTTGGGGTTTGGTAGTTACAGTGGGCAAGGCCTGTTTTCTTGAACATTTGAAGGTGTGGTGTTCAGTCGTAGTGTACTTGCCTACTGTGTGCAAAGCCCTGGGTAGATCACCATCACTGGAGAGGAATGTTTTTAAATTCTCAAATACGGTACTTTCCATGTCTAAAGCATACTTTGTTTCCTTTGCTTATAATGTACCCCAATTGATATCTTACACTTTTACTCAGGAGGGAAAAAAAAACCTAAACATATACCTGTTCTGGAGAATTAAAATCATATTATGATTCAGAGCAAAAGGTCTCCTCTTCTGTGGAGTAGGTCAGTAGGTAATAACGAGCATTTTGATTCTGTGTGGGTAACTATTAAGTCAGTGGCTCTCTACATAGCCCTCGATGGCCTGGGGTGCCCTTTGTAGACCAAGTTGACCTTAAAATTGCAGGAATCCTCCGGTCTTTGAGTCAGTCTTTGCTAATTTTGTGGCCAGGCTGATCTGCATAGTTGAATAGCAGGCCAGCCAGAGCTGTACCTTAAGACTTTGTCTTGAAGGGGGAAAATGTATATTGAGTGGAGCTGGTGGTGCACACCTGTAAATCAAGTACCTAGGAGGCTGAGACAGGAGGATCACAAGTTCCAGGTTGTATGAACTGTAGCTCAGTCTAGACCAAGGCCCTATCTCAGAAAAAGCCAAAGAGTGGGCTAGTGAGATAGCTCTGTAGATAGAGAATTCCTGAGTAAGCCTCGAGACCTGAGTTTGGTCCCTGGAACCATATGAAGATAGAAGAGGAGAACTGAGTCACAGCCTTGGGACATGTACGCCCTGGGACATGTGCCCACACATGCATCATGTGTACACATACTACTACTACTAAACTTTTTAAAGGAAGGCATAGAAATATGTTGAGTGGTTACTAATTGGTGTAATCTGGCCCATCCGCAGGTCATGTCTACCTTTTATGACCAACTACAGCTTCCATTGCAATGTGTGCCATCACAGTGGGAATACTTATTTTCTCCGGAAGCAAGCAAGTAAGAACAACCCTGGAGTATTTTAAAGAGATGATTGTCCCTTGGAAACAGTAGAGATCTGGGTTAGCACACTTAGAATACCTTTGCCTAAGAGCTGATTGGGATTAATTTGATATTTAGCTCTAAATAATTGCAGTTGCCAATTTCAAATCTAATTATGGCTTCACTTTTAGCTGCTCCCATTATTATTTTGTAGGTTTCTCTACCTGGTGATAGCATAAAATATTCTGACAAAAGCAACTTAAAGGAGGAAGGTTTATATCCCATCATGACTTCACAATCTATAGATCACAGCAGCAGGCATCTGAGGGAGCTGGCCACACTGACCTCATATAATACAGAGCTGGATGGTTAAGCTCTGCTTGCTTTTTTCTACTCATACGATTCAGGATACCCTGCCTAGGAAATAGTATTGCCCATGGTGGGCAGGCTTTCTGAACGCCACATAATCACAATAATCCCCCACAGACAAGCTGTGTGCCCAGCCTGACGCAGATAATCCCTCACTGAGACTTTCCTGTTAGGTGGTTTTAGATTGTGTCAAATTGAAACTAACCACCATACCTATTATATTGAATATACTCATGTTGGCAGAAATCGGGTTTTAACAGATACATCTTTTATTTTATTTTTTGATAGATTTAAAAGAAATGTGCCTTAGTGCTTTGGCAAACTTGACCTGGCAGTCTCGAACACAGGATGAACATCCAAAAACCATGTTCTCCAAGGATAAGGTAGAGTTAGAATTAGTTTCATTGCAATATACTGAAGAATCAAGTAGAATTTCTAGATATCCTCTTTAGCAAGCGTGTTCTCAGTTTTTATGAGTAAATCATGTAGTAGTTACCTTATTTTCTCCAAATATGGAAATTATAATTTACCAGTTATGTAGTAGATGTCATTAGGCTTAGCTGTTGGTATTATCAATCCTTAAATAAAACTTGGTTGGCTTTTTGAAGCAAGCAAGTCATCTATCCCATAATCAGGTCTGGTGTAGACCAGTCTCTAGCCTTGGCTGGCCTGGAACTGGTATCTTCAAACTCACAGTCCACTTTTTTTTTCCTTTTTCACCTTGTTTCAAAAACAAAACAAAACCCCAAACCTCTATCCTTGATGCTCTCTATAGTCACATGGGAGGAACAACTGTCTTAGCCTCCCTGGGAAGGACACAACGCTGCCTGGCTGGCTTCTGACCTCATCCTTGTCCCTGTTGGAAAAAATTGCAAACTGGCCAGATGAGGGCCATTATGGGCAGCAGACCAGAGACTGCAGGCAAAGATGGGAAGGATTGGAGCCACCAAGACACACTGCTTTAGAGTGTAGCCTCTGGCTGACCAGTGCACCATACAACCAACCCCACTGTATTGCTAGCCAGCACTCATACAGCACAAGCTTTCATGGCGTTATCATTTTCTCCTGTGTTACGTAGCTTTCAATGTGACCCTAGAAGCGATAATACACAACTGTACCATAGTCCACTGAATTTCTGACATTCAGTTGTCTCACATTTGACAGCTTTGTCACCTTGATAGCCAAAACCTTTTGACATGTCCCCATGAGTTTCTGAACTCCTTATTTTCTGGGGTGACAGAACTTTCTGTACCTTTCCCCAGTTCAACTCCTTTTCTGCATGGTAAATGCTTAGTTTTCATAGAATAAACTATGCTGGTAGTGGGCTTTGGAAGACAATGTAAAATGGTGCTATGTGATGCCAGCAGACCAAGGTCAGACATTGTTTCAGTCAAATAAGCAAGAGTTGGCAAGCGGGGGCCACCATCAACGTAGCTGGAAGCGAGCCTGGCAGAGGGGAAGTGCCTGACAACTTGAAACTCATGTGATTCTGGTTGTAAAGGTTGTGAGAAAAGACACAGAATGACTTACGGGTGTCTAGTTGATGGTTCTGAGTGACCAGTAATTATAAATACTAAGAGCAAGAATAGGGCTGTACAGGGTAAACAGGTACAGAGCTCCATCTCAGTTACAAAGAAGAGTGGGGTTTCTGTCGGCTGTCCTGAAGGTGTCCTCAGGACACAGAAACAAAAGCTCAGAATTCACCTTCCACTTGACAGCCATGGAAGGGGATATGACTCCTAGCGCTGACTAGCTAAGATCTGTATGTATTCATTTGAAATCTCCATACTCCATACATTTGGTTGGTGGTGGTTGTTTGAGACAGATCTTGACTCTGTTGCCCTGCCTGGAACTCAGCTACACCCGTGCCTTAGCCTCCCGAGTGCTGAGATCGTTAAGTCTGAGCCACCCTGCAGGCCATATAGTATTTTGAACAATTGAATATTTCTTCAGTGCCTTAAAGCTACACGCAGATTTTTGTTTTGATTGTAATGAAGTCTTTGAAAAGATGTGTGAGAGAGAGAGTGTAACTTTGAAAACAACTATAATTCTTAATATATTTTATTTCTTAAAAATAGGATATTATACCGTTTATTGATAAATACTGGGAGTGTATGACAACCAGACAGAGACCTGGAAAAATGACGTGGCCCAATAACATTGTCAAAACAATGGTAAGTAAGTTAAAACCAAATAAACGTGATCAGTTTCAAACAGCTAGGATTGTTTCTAATAGATAAGTTCTCTTTAGTGTGAAATAATGTGATGCTGAGACTATGCAGGCAGTTTGATATTAATCAATGAATGAGACACAGGTAGTTATACATTTTAATTTTTTATACAAATTTGGTCAGTTACTGTCTTATGTGAGTATCATTCTCCTCTAAGACTGCTGTTATGTGCTGAAACTCTTGTCTTTTTTAAAGATTTGTTTACTTTATATGTATATGCTTGAGGGTGTGTATGTGGACCATGTGTATCCAGTGCCTGTGGAGACCAGAAAGGGCCATTGGATCCCCTGGATTGGAGTTACAGATGGCTTTGCGTCACCTGATGTTGATGCTGGGAACTAAACCTGGATCCTTGGGAAAAGCAAGTGCTCCTAACCACTGAGCCATCATCCCTCTAGTCCAGCCATCTCTGTCCACCACACTTTTGCAGCTTTAATTTTACATTAAATTTGGATACATTTTTTTTCTTTTTTCATTCGATAAGAAAAGTCTTGTCCTGAACATTGACTTTAGACGTAATGAGAGCACTAGAGGAGAAGTTGGCTTAACCCAGGCAAGAGGAGAGAGGAGGGTTGTGGAGCACTGGCCTTCACTGTCCTGTTTGTTGTTTTTAGGTTTCTTTTAGCCCAGTCCTTGAACTCAGTGTAGACAAGGGTGACTGACCTCTGACCTTCCTCTCCTCCAGTACAATTGTAACTCATGTAACTCACCACCACTCCTCCTGCCTCAGCGTTCCATGTGCTGAGTGAGCTTACATGTGTGAGCCGCCATGCTTGGTGTTCATGTGGTGCTAGGGCTCAGACCCAGGTCTTCATGCATTCTAGGGAAGCACTCTGCCCTGGCGCTGCCTCACAGCCTGACCAGGCTTTAAGTGTTCTCTCTTGACTGGTTATGGTCATGTACGGACTTTCTGATAAGAGGAACCTGAGGGGTTTTGGAGAGAACAGTCAGGAACTGGCATTTGCAGTTGGTGAGTATCTCTGCACTTCTAGGTAAAGTGTTCATTATTACTAAGACACTGTTTCCTTTTAGAGTAAGGAAAGAGATGTGTTCTTGGTAAAGGAACACCCTGATCCAGGAAGCAAAGACCCAGAAGAAGATTACCCCAAATTTGGACTTTTGGATCAGGTACATTAATCTTCCTTCAGAGGATCTCTGTGTCTCTGTCTTTCTCTCATATATGAGGTCTGTGCACTATGTTTGTGGCTGTAGAGGCCAGAAGAGGGAGTAGAGCAGAATCCCAGAAACTTGAGTTAAAGACAGTTGTGAGCTTCCATATGGGTGCTGGGGACTCGAACCTGGGACCACTGGGAGAGCAGCAAATGCTCTTAACTACTGAACCATCTCTCCAGCTCCATATTCTTTTTTATCAGAAGCCATGTAGGGGTGCTGAAGCATGTGGCTGAGTTGATAAGGGTCCTTGCTTGGGAGTCATGGTGTACTCATGGTAGTGCACTAAGGGGGTACAAACAAGGAGGATCATGAGTTTGAGGCCAGCCTGGGCTACATGAGGCCTTGACTCAAAAAGAAAAAAAGGTGTGCAAACACAAGAACATGAGTTTGTATCCCCAGCTCCCCAGCTCCCCAGCTCCCCAGCTCCCAGGAGTTGGCAGTAACCTTTTTGTCACAAGATCTCACTGTAGCCCAGGTTAGCTTGAACTCATAATCTTCTTCCAGCCTCAGCTTTCCACTTGCTGGGGTTACATGTGTGAGCCGCCATGCCTGGCTCAGGAACCGGTTTTGATTCTGGTTGTTCCTCGGTGTTAGGGCTTATTTTCTGTAAGTTTTTTCCTAATCTTCTGTTATCTGAAATTTTGCTCCTAAAAGCATTCTTTGTTGTAAAGACATTTTTGGGGAAATCTGTGTTGGTAGAACTTATGGAAAAAAGAAATTTCCATTTTTTTGTTGTAGAGCAAAGGACACATTGGCAACTAAGATTTGCCTTAAAGTGTCTGACTTGCTGCCTTTTTTGAGATGAGATCTGTCAAGCTCAGGAACTCTCTGTCCTCAGCCCCCTTCCCAGATGCTGAGGTGGGAGCTGGTTTGCTGAAGAGCCTCGGGTACATCTCGGTGGTCACTGTTGTAGAATGGACAGTGAAAATTCTGTCTCATAAAATGGCACAGTTCAGCTGTGTGGGTCATCATCCTACAGAGGGCAGAGTGAGGGGACCTAAGCGTCCTGGCCTGCTGTGCAGCTCTCCCCTACCCGGCTGATTGGTCAGTTTCCCTCCTGGAACCATCCTGACCCTGATTCGTGGCCTGCTGCACATCCTCCTTTGTGAATTCTTGAAGCATCCAAGTTGAGGGCTTTGCAGCTTGCTTTTTAGGATATGACTTTCATTTTCTGTGCTCTAATTTTGTCCATTTTTGGAGCATTTGCCAGATTAATTTGCTATGTGGCCTTTTTTTTACTAGGATATTTCTTCTTCTAGGATCTTAGTAATATTGGTCCTGCTTATGACAACCAGAAACAAAGCAGTGCTGTGTCTGCTAGTGGGAACCTAAATGGTATGTGTTTAAGTATCTTGTCAGAAGCTTTGTGAATAATGAAAGCCTTGCCCGGAATTGGGTGTCTTTAGGAGGAGCCTGACCTGGGTAATTACTGAAATGCTTTTAAATTTGAAACGCAGATTTTAGCAGCTGACTAAACACTTGGGAAATGAAAATGGAAGAGAGATTTTGTCACCTTACAGCAGTTTGGTCTTATTAGTATTATTACACATTAGTTTTACACATTAATAGCATGTATTGTGAATTTCTAATTATGCGTACATCAGACATTACTAATGTCTATCCACCCAAACTCAATTAGGACTGAAGTGAGGCAGATTTCATGTAAGACAGTGTATACTCTGAAGGTTAGACTTCCTGCATTTTTGTTAGTCTCCACATCTGTATGATAACAAACCACCTAATCTGGGAAATTCGTTTGATCTCCATTCTTTTCCTTAGCTCAACCATTGCTTGGCAAGTTGCCTTTGTCCATCTAATTTTTCTTGCCCTGAATATTTCAGCACATTCACCTGTCGGCATCTCTGTATGGATCACCCACCATGGCATTCCCCCTCTTTTGTAATCCAGCTAAGAGGGATCCTTTGTTGCTAGTCTAATAAAAACTAGGGGGCCAGACCGTGGCTTAGTGGATATCATCCCACACATGGCAATATTTATTAGCTTGTCTTTTAGAATCGAAGCATCTTAAATATATAACCCAGCCCACTGGAAACTTCCTAAGGTGTGCCTTGCTTGTGTTCTTACACCATGCTTTCCCTTTGGGACTATTGCTGTCTGACAGTGCATAGTTACACAGTGCCACTTCTCTTCTTACAGGGGGAGCCGCTTTGGGAGGTGAATTCCTCTCTCTCCTTTCAGCCTCAGACTTAAGTATCTTGTGGTTTGAAGTGCTTTTTGTTGAGCTTTGGTAGAAGCTGAACTCCGTAGTTTTAAAGCATTGTGAAAGTGGTGTGGCGGCACTTACTATGAAGCTGTAGTTCGGTTTAATGGTGGGAGCAAAAGCTTGATGTCGTCATATTCTGCCTAACATGGCCAGCCAACAGTCCCCTTCAGTGTTGCTTACTCTGTTCAAGCAGCTCCACATGGCAGTAGAGGATTTGGCAGGCTTTTGATTGATGATCATGGCCTCACGACTGTTTAACAGTAAACCTTTTATGAGCTGTATGACTAGCAGCCAGGTTCATAAAAGGACATTGTGCATTAATCTGGTCCTGTGTGTGCAGAATATGACCTGCTTCCATGTCCTCATCCTTTTTATTGCAGCAGAGCTGCTGATAATTCCCAAGCTTGTCCCAAATTTACATATAGTTCTCTATGCAGTTGTTTACATAAAGGTGTTTTCCTGCAGTTCAGGGACCATTTTGTGGAAAGAGAAAAACAAACTGAGAGGAATAGTAGAAATGAAAAAAAAAAATTACAAAGTATTTACTTCAAAACACATAAGGTAATACTCCTGGTGATCTGACTATGTACAAGCGTTGAAATATAAAATATATCAATTGTTTTATTTGCCCTTAACTCCACAAACCAGGTTAATGTAACCTACTGAATTCATTGCCACAGTTTTAAGTATACTGATAAGGAACTAAACTTAAAGGTTTTGTTCTTTTATATATAACCGTGATAAATTTACAACACTGGAGAGAAACACCTTTTCAGTATTTCTGTTTTTGTTTTCTATGTTTGCTGTACTTTTGTCTTGTTGGATATTCGAGTGCTTTATGTAGATAACACCTTTATATGTTTATGAATATGCAGTTGAAGCAAGTGGACATTGACCTTCAGTAAGAACGTTTTATGGATGTCTGTAATAAGTGGCGAATAAGCACAGTCCATGCCGTGTTTTCATTGTTTTTAGCTGTGGGTGCTTGGAACTTGGGTACAGATGCATTTGTGTCACAACCCCACAAAGTACCATTAAGAAAGGGCTGGAAAGATGACTTACCTAGTAAAGGCACTTGCTGCAAGCCTGGCAACTTTAGTTAATCCCTGGAACCCGTGTAAAGTGCAGAAGCTACTCTACAGAATTATCCTCTGACCTCCACGTACACATTAATTAATTGGTTATTTATTTGTTTATTTATTTAAGGAAGAAAGGAAAGTTGAAGATGTAACTCAGATATCAGGTGTACTAGATTCATGTGACCTTACACTTTGAACATTGGCCCAGTATTTCGGCTGTGAGATGAGCTGATCCTTTCAAAACCAGGCTAAAATCCAGTATAGGTCAAGAAGAAAACCCTCTGTGATGTTACACAAATGCACATTGGGAATGGTAGTCACCATGGATTTTGAGAGCTCTTATGCCTTCATAGTGGCTCTGTGAAAATGATCTGGCTTCTCTTCATAGGGGGGATCGCAGCAGGAAGCAGTGGGAAAGGAAGAGGAGCCAAGCGTAAGCAACAAGATGGAGGGACAACAGGGACCACCAAGAAGGCCAGAAGGTGTGATCACCCCACCCCACCCCACTTAGTTCCTGGGTATTTGCTGTGGGCAAAATCCACCGAAAGGGAAAGAACCATATTCTTAGGTTTTGTTTGCTTGTTTTCGGTGAGTCCTGAACCCCTGGTAAGACAAACTAACTTCAAGTGAGGTCTTCTCTTTTATGAACTCATTACTATCCTTGCTCTGGGAGCACAGCTCAGTGGTAGAGGCTTGTTTGACATGGTTAAATTCCCAGCATTGAAACACCAACAGTCCTAATAACAGTATTTCCTGTTCTGAGGAATGAAGTTCCCTTACGAGATCTGAGACTAGATGGGGACGAGGAAGTAAAGCTTACTAAGTGGTAATGTCCTGCCTCTCCTTTCTCGTGTCTCTTCCTTTCCCTTTGTCCAAAGCTGAGGTGATGAAATCCAGGTCACTTCTGATTGAGAATGGCAACTTAGAGTACATCTCCTGCCTGCAGGTTTCTGTCCCTTGGTTTATATACTAAATGAAATAAAGAGAGCTGGCTCAGTTCCCATACTGAACAGACTAAACAGGCCTGGAGGTGTGTATAGCTCAGTTCCTGTACTGAACGGACTAAACAGGCCCAGAGATGTTTTCTTAACATATACAGATCCCTGGGTTTGATCCTCAGAATTGGATAAACAAGGGGTGCCGGCACATGCCTGTAATCCTTAATACTAGGAAGGTTGCGTTAGGAGGGTCAGAGTTTCCAGGTCGTCCTTGGCTGTGTAGTGAGCTGGAAGCCAACCTGGGATTCCTGTTGTCTAAAAAATTAAGTAAAATGGGGGCTGGAGATACAACTTAGTGGTTAAAAGCATTTGTTGCTCTTGCAGAGGACCTGGATTTAGTTCCCAGCACCCACATGGTGACTCACAACCACCTGTAATTACAGTTTCAGGGGAGTCTGATGCCCTCTTCTGGCTTCCAGACTCCAGGCACATGTGTGGTGCATAGATCTACATATCAGCCAAGCATATACATAAAGTAAAATCAAGTCTTTAGAAATGAAATAAAATAAATGTGCTAAAAGAAAGCAGCCGCATCGCCCTGTTCCCCCTGTGTCCTCCTCCCTGCATCTGACTGCTCAGTCTGTACTGACAGACAGGGCAAGTGTAAAGATTCCCCAGGCTGTCAGTGCCTACAAACTACAAGTCATTTAACCAAGCCTTTGCGGGGTCAGGTGACTGAAGGAAGGTAGGTGAAGCTTTTGTTATAAAGTTGCTTGTGTTCTTCCAGAAGAGCCTTTCTTACAGGGCGGAACACAGGTGACCTGGACAGGGAGGCTCTGTGTCTTCACTTTGTTTCTCTCTTTTCAGTGACCCTTTATTTTCTGCTCAGCGTCTCCCTCCTCATGGCTACCCTTTGGAACATCCATTTAACAAAGATGGCTATCGGTATATTCTAGCTGAGCCCGATCCTCATGCCCCTGACCCAGAGAAGCTTGAACTTGACTGCTGGGCAGGCAAACCTATTCCTGGAGACCTCTACAGAGCCTGCCTATACGAACGAGTCTTGTTGGCCCTACACGATCGAGGTGTGTAAGTTTTAGTGATCCTTTAGAAATGGTGCTGCTTAGGTTTTTGTTGTAGGAAGAGGGAATCCTAACTGAGAAAACGCCTCCATCAGATGGGCAGTCTGTAAGCCATTCTCTTGATTAATAATTGATGTGGAAGGGCCCAGCCCACTGGAGGTGATGCTATCCCTGGTTCTGGGCTATATAAGAAAGCAACTTGAACAAACTATGGAAAGCAAGCCAGGAAGCATCATTCCTCAATGGTTTCTGCTTTAGTTTATGTGCTGCCTTCCCTCAGTGACGGACTGAGATGTGAAGTGTAAACTGAAATAAACCCTTCATCCCAAGTTGCTTTTGGTCATGGTATTTCTCACAGTAATAGAAATCGATGCCAGGACTGTGAAGTACTGCTGTGACTGGCCTGACTGTTGGGGAAGAGATAGCAAGTATTTAGAACTGGAAAAGCCATCAGAGTGCAGAGCTGAACAGGTGGCTCTATGGGAGCTTGGACGGTAATGCTGAGAGCAGTGTGGACGAGGGGCTTCAGAGAGAAGCCCGAGAGTCCTGCTAAGACTGGGTATTTGATATTTTGTATTAAGAATCTGTGGTTTCTGGTTAGCTGGGGCTGAAGAATCAACTGTGATTAAGAAGAGACCAGTAGCACTGAGATAAAATCTTCTAGGAAGTATTTCCTCAGGGCCAGCACACAGAACTTTGGTTCCGAGTGTCAACCAAACTTGGTGATGTGTGAAAGAATCTTTATGCCTTACTGGTGTTGTCTGCATTCGAGCTGCAGTACTGAAAGGGTCACAGAGAACAGCTGAGGCTCAGCACTGTGACAGGCTGGGAGAGGCTGTTGATGAAGGTGCCGTTCAGTTACAGGGGAAACCTCAGGATTGAGGGGTTATAGAAGTGTTATCCTATTCGGTAAGTGTGGCCAGGATGCTGTCGGTGATGATGATGCTCAGTTGTAGTGAAGGCCGCTGGATTTGAGGAGTCATGCAGAGAAAGAGCCTTGGCACCATATGCAGGATTGGAATCCCTACAGAAAAGCCAGGAGAGGCTGCTGCTGAAGGTGCAGCTCAGTTGCAGTGGATGGCTCAGGATATTGGAGGTGCCAGGACCATATAGGAAAACTGCCCAGGACAGCAGCAGGTGTGGAGTGGAGCCTGTCTGATCCTGAGAAGGGTGGTGGATGTGCTGTAAGTGACAGAACCAGAGATGTGCAACTGCCAAGTCCTTTGGAGTCCCAGACACTGGATACTTGTCACAGTAGTGGAAATCTAACTTGGTCAGCCAAAATTCCTTTGTAATAATCTGTTCTCAAGAGTTTGTCTCTCCCCACAAGACCTGCATTAAACTTCTTTCAGGGTAGTGTCCCATGACTAATTGTTCTCACTTAGTACAGCTTTAAAATTCGCACCTCTGAGATGTACTGAGGTGCAACCACACAGGAGCTGAGCTTTCCGCACGTAAACTCTGTGAGAGAGAAACTCGGACTACATCCAAACCATAGCAAGTATGCTCGCAGTAGTGGGTCTCAGTGCTTCCAGAGTGCCTTGTAGGGGACAGGGGGACATTTGTAAGCTAACCTGTACATAAACGTGTAGCCCTGGTGAATTCACACTTGGAATTCCAGCCAAACACCATAGGATGTTCCTTGTGGCCTTCCTCTTTTATGTATTTGTAACTTATTTTTCCAACAGTGGAAAACTTGACTTAACAAAATCAAAAACACTTGGCTGATTAGGTAACTGTGGATAATTATCTGCAGTATATTTACTTGCCTGTTAATTTAACCCATTTAAGATAATTTCAGAAAGTACAGTATCATTGGCCAGGAACTTCTTTTGGTGCCAGAATGTAAGAAAGTATTTTGGTTGTTTTTAATGGTGTGAGGGTTGTGGCTCCATAGTATAGAACTTGCATAATGCATATAGGGCCTTGAGTTCATTACCCAGCACTACACACACCACACACACGGACAGGGATTTGTCAAATAAGGATGCAACTCCTGTGAGAAGTCAGTGAGTTATAGTGTGTGTGCCGCTCTGTTTGACTTCAGTATCCATTGGTGGCTTCCCTACTTGTTATCTCAGTGTGACATTCAGCCAGGTTGTTTTCCTGATGTGCTCTACTGTTTTGGGCCCTCCCACGTCTCCCACTGCCTCTTCATGGCTATACCCCGTTCTCATTCTCATGATTTTCTCACCCATTCCCTTGTTGGTACCTTTTTCTCTTTCTTTTCCTGTTTTGTCTTCTTTCTTTTCTTTTGGTGTGGGGGTGTGGGGGTGTGGGGGCAGTGCCTCAGTACGTAATGTAGGCTGGCTTCAAACTCCCAACAGTAATCCTACTTCAGCTTCCCAAGTGCTGAAATTATAGATGTGATCCATCATGCCTGGATACTGGTATTTTTCTTCCCAGATACATGTATTCTGTGCCTTTTATACACTAAGGACAGCATCCTGTAATCTTTTCATTTTGCTCTGTACACTGGTATAGTTACTTCATACCAGTTCAAAAACTAGCACTCTTCACAATTTTGTTGTTGTTTTGAGTTTTTTGTTTTTCAGGACAGGGTTTCTGTAAGTGTGCTGTAAGTGTGTAGGTGTTCTCCGAGGCCAGAAGGTGACTCCGGAGCCCCTCAAGCTGGAGTTATGGGCAGTTGTGACGTAGGGAAGAATGCTCGTAACTACTGAGCCATTTCTTCTGCCCTTGTGTTCCTTTTTAATAGCTTCATTAGTACTCCAAATTAATCCCTAAAGCAAGTGGTTTGGGAAAACTGTCATCTTGTATGGCACTAGTCTCTGAACTTATTGATTGCTGAGGATGAAGCCCAGGTACCTTGAGCGTGCTCAGCATGTAGCCAAATGCTGAGTCTTCAGCATTGCCAGTTACTTAAACTGGGCATGGTGGCACATACATACATATAATTCCAGCTCTCTGGATGCTGAGTCAGGAGTATTGCCACAAACCTGGGCCACATAATGCACACCAGGCTCTCCCAGAGCACACAAAACAAAGCGTCACTCAGTCCCTCACACACTCAACTGGAGTGACCTGAACTGTCTCCTGAATTGTTCATTCTTTAAAGATCTTACATCTTTATAGAACCCGCTCGTAGTCAACAGAGTTGGAAAATGTGCATTTCACTGCTGCCAGTTCTCAGATCCTACTTGGGTCTCCGCTTCAGCCTGCACTCCAACCTCCCTAAGGAGCAGTTTTCTGGTTTTGACTGTGTGGAAGTGAGAGACAGTAGCATTTACAGCAACTGACAGAGGGACTCTTAAACCATGCTGCCATAAACACTTGACTTAATAATTCTTGACTTTTTTCTTTTCTTCTTTATAATTTTTTTTTTGTTTTAATTTGTTTTGAGACAGGGTCTCAGTGTATCACTCTGGCTGTCCAGGAACTCCCAGAGACCAGCCTGCCTCTGCCTTCAGAGTTCTGAGTTCAAAGCTGTGCCCACATGCCAGCTCCTTTAGGACTTTTTATACTCTGACAGTCAAGGGACTTCCGTATCTAAGTCCCTCAAATAACCACTGACCTCTGACTCGCTCCCACTCCAGCGCCCCAGTTAAAGATCTCTGATGACCGGCTGACTGTGGTTGGAGAGAAGGGCTACTCCATGGTACGGGCCTCTCATGGGGTTCGCAAAGGGGCCTGGTACTTTGAAATCACTGTGGATGAGATGCCACCAGATACTGCTGCCAGGCTGGGCTGGTCCCAGCCCTTAGGTAAGCTGGGAGAACTGTGTGGGCCTCACAGCAGGGGTGACTGGCTTGGGGTTTACCAGATCATGGTCTTAAAATTAAATTCCTGAAGTCGCAGCCAGTTTGGAAGTCTTAGAATATTGTGAGAGATAGTTTGTAAGCAGTTTGCAAAATTGACCAAAAATATGTACAAAGAAAACTTTTTTTCTTTAACACAGCAATTAACTTGCTCTGATTTTCACATTTCTTTTCATTGGGACAGGTAACCTTCAAGCTCCCTTAGGTTATGATAAATTTAGCTATTCTTGGCGGAGCAAAAAGGGAACCAAGTTTCACCAGTCCATTGGCAAACACTACTCGTCTGGCTATGGACAAGGAGATGTCCTAGGGTTTTATATCAATCTTCCTGAAGATACAGAGACAGCCAAGTCACTGCCAGATACTTACAAAGATAAGGTGAGATGGTCCTCCTTCAGTGGCACCCTGGCTTTGACAACCCGTGGCAGTCAGTGCCTATACCTACTGCTTGACTTCTTTTGTGATGGTGATCCTGGTGTGTGCGCGTTCCCTATCTTGACCTGAACATTTTCAGCCATAGCATCGAAATTGAAAGATTTAAGGTTTAGTTCCTGAGAAGTCACCTAAATTCTACCATTGACATGTTATCAGTTCATTCTTTTTTATTATGTACCAGAGGGTACATTCTTATAAGTCCCCTCCCCACCCCCCATACGTATTTCAGGAAATGTAGCATTAGCCATTGTTCAAATTTGTTTACATATATGTCAATTTTTAAATAAAATATATACATTTTAAGATTTGTCAGGTACAGAATTTTTTCCACTTTTTTTTTTTAAAAGGATTTTAGTGTTTGAATCAATCCTGGGGCCTTCTGCATGTTAGGCTGGCACCTCAAAACTGAGCCCCACTTTTTTCCATGATAATTTAGATGATTCTTCAATGTGTCATTTTCTTTTTTCTTACTGCACTTACAAGGCTTTGATAAAGTTCAAGAGTTATTTGTATTTTGAAGAAAAAGACTTTGTGGACAAAGCAGAGAAGAGCCTAAAACAGACTCCGCATAGTGAGGTGAGTCACAGCCGTAAACATGTCAGGCAGTGCTGAGGCCTTTCCCACAGAGTTCTGTCAATTTTCGGGTAGTAAGGCTTTGAAGATTGAGACTCCTTGAGGATAAAAGGGGATTAGGGGGTGCCCGCTCCAGCTGCCTGCAGCTAAGAAGTCTCTTCTGCCTGTAGACCGGACTCCCTCTGTGTTCTCTGCTGCATGACTGTTCTTCCTGGGACTGTGAAGGAAGGGCTACACAGTCACTGACCTGATAAGGAGATTAAAGAAGCTAGTGAGCGAGAGTCTTCTTATTGAAGGAGATAGTAAGCACAGAGGGAGACCAGAACTAGAGGAGATGATGCTGTGTCACTTGGAGATAACCCGGGGCGAGTGGCTCACTCAGCAGGACTCTCCTCCACTTCCCTTTCCAGGAATCAGTCCTGCAGCCCAAGGTCACAGCGCAATCAGAGAAGGGCCTCTGGCATACTAGTCAAGCTCAGGGGCCAAAGGTCAGAACAGAAAGGGGAGTGAGGAGAAGTAAAGCTCTGAAAAGCCACTGGGGGGGGGGGGGTAATGAGAATGAGAGAATGAGAATTCTGGTTTTGGGGGGAGAATTTAAAATTCAGTTAAAAGCTGAAACAGGCATAAAAAAGGTCATGCCAGAAAGAAGTCTTTGATCCTTCTTACAAATACAGAATGATGAAAGCTGGGCATGCGGCACATGCCGCATGTAACCACAGTGCTGAGGTGTGCACAAGGCCTTGAGAGTTGAGGGTCACCCTCAGCTGCAGAGTGAGCTGGAGACAAGCCTAGACTATGTAAGACTGTCCCAGTCCTTCCTCCAAGTAAAGTATAGTGAGTAATGGAATGCAGAACTGTCTGCTCTATGTAGCATGGAAATTAAAAAGCCTAAAGTCAACTGAAATAATGCATGCTTACATTAATTTTACGTGAAATGCCTAAAGTGGGATATATATAAGATGTATGTTATTCTTAGAATGAGTACATTAACATTATTGTCATTCTGGTAGCAGTAATCAGTGTTCTGCAGTTGAGTTGGTTTTTGTTTGTTTGTTTTTTAATCTGTGAAATTCTAAAGTAAAACCTTGATCTTCATTTTCAGATAATATTTTATAAAAATGGTGTCAATCAGGGTGTGGCTTACAAAGATATTTTTGAAGGAGTTTACTTTCCAGCCATCTCACTATACAAGAGCTGCACGGTATGTACCCTGCATTTGGAAGTATGTGGGTGGCTCGTGATGAAAGCCTTTGATTTGAGAGGAAAGCGTCTTCTAGAAAGAAATGAGAATATCCTCTGGGAGGCTTGGAAATGGACATACATTTGGATGTCTCAGTATTTGCATGAATAAAATCAGGTGTTAGTATGCACTGTGCTTTGCAGGTCTTGTTGTTTGACATGAAAGATATAAAGCATATCCATTCATGAATCATTGCTGTCACGTGTTTGATGACTTGCAGTTGGTTACTGTTGCTTATGCTTAAAACAACAACAACACGCACACACAGGGATAGGGGAGTGGGGGGAGGGGTAGAGAGAGAGGAGAGAGGGTTACCAGGCATGGCAGTGCATGCCTTTGATCCTAGCATTTGGGAGGCAGAGGCTGGCTGATCTCTGAGTTCAAGACCAGCTTGGTCTAAATAGTGATTTCTAGGATAGACAGACCTGTCACAAAAATAAATAAATAAATAATAAATATCTTGCCCTTATTCCTCGTTTAAATTGTTTTCAAAGGAAAGATTAGCTCATTTCTATGTATTCGTTCATTACCTTCTGTTGAACAAAAGTAAGATGAGGTTTCAAACAGAAATCATTGAGAAGTCTGTTTCTACCTGATGCTTGATGTTGATCATGTTTAGTAATGTTGACATGTCTCCTTTGTTCCAGTTAGACCCTAAGTATCTTACAGACATTGTTCTGATTTCTGAACAGGGTCTGCTTTGTAGTTCAGGCTGGCTTCAGTCTCAGGATCCTCCTGCCTCAGCCTCTCTAAGGGCATGTGCTGCAATTCCCACTTCCTGTAGTTTTCCTTTAAATATCCCCTGCCAAGTGAACTTCTGTTTTCTTTTTTGATTTTCTTTTTCTTCTGCATCTCCTTGAACTCAACTTGTCCCAGGTGTCCATTAACTTTGGACCGTCTTTCAAATGCCCACCAAAGGACCTCACGTTCCACCCTGTGAGTACCGTTAAAACGTCTGCTTTCATTCCTGATCGTTCTGTTTCTTGCTTTGGCTTCTGTATTCACCCATTCTCTCCTGTTTGTATTGCTCCTGCAGATGAGCGACATGGGCTGGGGCGCTGTGGTAGAGCACACACTGGCTGATGTTTTGTACCATGTGGAGACAGAAGTGGATGGGAGGCGTAGTCCACCCTGGGAGCCCTAACCGATCCATGCTTCTGATGACATTATGAAATAATCCTGGGTTTTGCTTTTGTTTCTATAAAGTGTCAAATGTTTCCCCAAAGATGCTGCAGCACACTTTGATCAAGGTGAAAGGCTGGGTGGCCTGCAGCATTGCCTGCCCTTCAGCACTCCCTCCCCACACAGCTACTACTGCTCTCACTCACTCTGAGGGCTGTAACTCAGCCGCTGATCTGAAGAGCCCGTAAGCTCCCTGTAACCTGGTGCTGTGCCACTGGCCTGCCAGCGAGGACCTGTTACTTCCTGTATATTCTAAAAAGTGAGTAATCATGCCTAGATAGCTTATTTAAGGATGTTTGATCCTCCCGATTTCTGGGGAGGAAAGCTTGTTTCCGAGTGGCTGACATCAGTGGCATTACATTCCAGAGCAGTCTAAAGGCGGTCTTTTTGGTGTGGAGTTTGGGGGTCTGTGGAGTTGGTGGGGTCGTACAGACTGTAATTGTGAAAGGGATTTGCCTGGGGTTTAGAAGCTAGATCTCTCCTCCAATAAAACTTGTTTTCAAGCTTGTGTGCCACTTGGCTTCACTTGAAGTTGAGTTCCTGTTGGTGACAGCAGTGTGAGCAGTGCAGTGGGGACAGCACTGGCAGGATGGGATGGGACAGGCTTCTGCCGTGGGTGTCAGCCCCACTTTATTGCTCTCCTTCTGCCCGGGACACCCAGGTGCTTCCACCATCCTGTGTACAGTGGACTCTCGGAGAGCAAGGGTGTAGAAGGCCTCCAGTTCCTGTCTTTGAACCTGGTGTTCCTGTGTGCAGCTTGTCCTCTAGCCTGCTTGCCTAGTAGCCAGTCAGTGGCTAAGATCAGCAAATGACAGTGAGCCTGCCTTGAGGAGGATCCCTTTATCACCTCTGCTTTTAATAAATAAGTCTGTGGCAAATGCAAACCCTACAGTTCCCGAAAGACTTCCCTTTGGAGGCTTTTGTTTTGTTTTTCTTACTTAAGTACTAGGTAGGGTGATTAGCCGGGAGCCAGGTAGGATGCCGAATTATCATAGACTGTTCCTATCCTAATTATTTTGTTTTGCTATTTAAGAAATTCCCCAAGGTTCAAGTGACCATTATCTTAACACAGATGGCGATTTTATTACACTTGTCTCCTACTGAATCACTCAGACTTCTTAAATACATTGAGTATCTTTTTTCTTTTTGAGGCAAGGTCTGTCTACATAGCCTGGCTGGCTTCAAACTGAGAGAAATCTGCCTTGCTCTGCCTTCTTTGGGGGGGGAGGGGGTCAGTATTATTTAAAGATGGGGTCACAGCCTATCAAGTGCTAGATACCCACTGATACAAGGACTAGTCTGAGAAAGGACAAGCCAGCTTATAGAGTGAGGCTATCAGCCTTTGAAGGACTCTGAAGGAAACAAAGTGGTGTTATAGAAGAAACTAGGGGTGAGGTGTTGGCACATAACCATGCGTAGGTCTCCTGTCTACCTGCGTTTTAAACTAGATGCTTTCCTACATTAGAGGTTACCAAGGTGCTGCTTGACAATACTTAGTGTCTGGGGGAAAAAAAAAGCCAGATGCTGGCGGGCCCCACCATTAATCGCAACAGTCAAGAGAGGCTGAGGCAGGAGGGTTGATATGAGTTTCAGGCCAGCTTGGGCTACAGAATGAGTGAGACCCTGTCTCAAAAGAACAAAACTGAGGTGAAACAAGGAAAAAAAATATGTGTACAGTGTGAACTTGGATGTGTTAATAAGGTTCATTTGAAAGATTTAAAAAAAAAAAAAAACCTACCCATCTCTAGGTACCTGTAATGAGACTGCCAGGGACAACTGTTTTTATTCAAATGTGAAATTAAACAAATGGGAAGGACGCAGGGTCACACAACAGATACAGTTACAGTGTATAAAGGAGCAAATGCTAGTCCAGGTAAAGCCACAGTGTTTGCTGAAGGCCCCTCTCTTCACTGTCAGCCTGTTCTCTAGAAACAGCACACTTGCTGCTGTACTTAATCTCTCAGCAAGCGACTGCACTCTCTAGCTGAGCCTGGTGATTGTCCTATTAGAAAAGCTCTGCAACTGCCCTTCCTCACCTTGAAGGCCAGGACAAGCAGTCCTCATTCCTGTCAAACGTAGCCTGAAAATGTCAGAATGAATTATAATAAATATCAGTTAAGTCTTAAGACTTCATAAATAAATACATGTTCCACATTGTTCTATTCATAAATAAGCTCAATTCTTTGCAAATGACGGGGATTATCCACACTACTAAGACTACAAGGGACAGAAAAGTGGGCCAGCAAGATGGCACTGTGGATAAAAGTGCTTGCTGCCAACCCTGCCAACCCAGGACTCAAGACAGTTGGGGGAAGAGAGGGGCACACTCCTGAAGTTGCACTCTGACCTCCATGTGTATGCTGTGGCCCATACACACTCACACAGACATTACATTTTTTTAAAAGATGTCTAGAAGGAAAAGCCTTAGGTTGTTACAACTGTTTCATCCTTGACACATTCGGCAAAGGAATTCCAGTATATTCCAGGATTTATGTGTGTAAGACACTCAGTATAGATGTGAGTGCAAACGAGCAGCCATCAGGACCTCTCTGTGCAGCCTGGTTTTTCGGTTCCCTCCTTCCATCTCTGTGGCTTCCTGGAGTCATCAGTCTTGGTGACAAGCACTATTACACATTGAGTCTTTTTTTTTTTTTTTTTTTTGAGACAGGGTTTCTCTGTGTAACAGCTCTGACTTTCCTGGAACTTACTCTGTAGACCCAGCTGACTTCAAACTCAGAGATCCACTGCTTCTATTGGGACTAGTGTGCCACCATCACCTGGCTCCCAGTTTATATCTTTAAAGTGTAACGTCTCCAAATCCTGGAGCAGGATTGTTCTAGCTCTACTGACTTCTAGCTGTTTGTCTTCCTAAAAGATGATATAATACTTTAACCTTTGCAAACAAGGACGTTGCTAGCTCTGAGCCAAGCTGACATCTAGTCTGTGTATTACTAACTAACCTCATAAACAATAGACACACTCACGTTATCTTTGCATTATTGGTCAGTGTTTATTATTCAGTATAACCCTTTTAACTTGGTAAATGAAATAATCTTCCTGCCCAAAAGCTATTAATCTTAACTACCACCTCTGAAGAGTTTTGTTTTTGTTTGGTTGTGAGATGGTCTTACTGAGGTCCAAGCAGGCCTGGACCTTAGGGCAATTCACCTGTGCCCTCATTTGGAGCGTTGAGATTAAAGCTGTTGAGCTGCCGTGCCCGACTGCTGTTTTGTTTTTAATGTTTACGGTGTTCATCCTACATATTTGTATGTCTGTGCATGCCTGGTGCCCGCCAAGGCCACAAGAGGGCATCAGATTCCTGGGACTAAAATTATAGTTGTGAGCTGCCATATGGATGCTGGGAATTGAATCTGGATTCCTTAGAAGAGCAGCCAGTGCTCCCAACAGTTTAGCCATCTTTTCAATCCCTGGTTTTGTATTTTTGAGCCAAATAGTCTTATTATGCAGTTCTGGCTACCCTCCTATGTAGACCAGGTTGGTCTTAGTATTAGAAAGTCCACCTGCCTCTGCCACATGAGTGCTGGGATTAAGGTATGTGCCACCACACTGGCTTTTATTTATAGCTGGAGTTCTTTAAGAACCAATTTAGAGTTGTGTTTGTTATGAAATTACATTTTTAGGAAAGAGTATAAACAGTCAAATGACATAAATCTCCAAAAGTTTTGTTCCCTTTAATGAACTAGGAGATTTCAACCCAGAACTCTAATGAAGCTGTGATTCCTTCCCAGCACCGATTCCTTTGACTGGGACTTGACGTGTACAGGCTGAAATGTGCATGTATGGTTCTTTATTGTCATAGGGAAGCCAGCACAATGATCATTACATTTCTCCTTAGAGAAAAGTTGGAATACTCTGGAGGGCCCTTTGTGGGTAGTTTCAAGTTCTGACCTTTTACAGAGGAGCAGAAGGCTGCAGAGGTTCCTAGGTAAGACCTTTGTGCACACATTGCCTTCAGGAGCTCATATGGCAATGGTTCCTGATCCTTAGCACCCCCTGGTCACATCAGCTGCTGATGTTTTTAGTAGGGTTTTTTTTTTCGGTCCGCATGTACAGGCCTAGAGGAAAAGGTTTCCTAGATCCCTATCCCTTAGCCTTCACCTCACAGCTAGTCAGTGGGAGGCACTAGAGGACTTTTATTCTGAGCCTCATTTCTTTTTTCCTGGTAATAAGTTTTTAAACAGTTAGTCCTAGTGTTTTATGGCTACTCCCCTTCCCGTTGTCATTAACTGAAGATTGACAGACTTGCAGGCTTCCTGTGAGAGCTTCTGATGGCATGCAGGTCGATGTGGTGGGCAGTCCTTAACTGTGGTGGGCCTCAGAGACAGGGCTGGACTCCAGGCGCTTGCGAAGGTGGTTGGCAAACTCTATCTGGGTCTGCGATAAGACCTGGTTGATGATGGTCTTCGGCAGCCACCCCTGGGGTAGAGACAAGAGTGCTGGGATCCTGGGCACAGTTCTGTACCTCACATAGGCAGGGGCACCTCAGACTTGGTCTCATTTACTACCCCTATTATTAAAGACAGGATTCCCAGCTATGTGACCCCCCGAGACATCTGTGTCACCTGAAAGGTGAGAATTGTCAACCTATTGGGCCTAGGATCAACTCTTTTTAAATGGTCATAATTATGTATAAGACTGATTCTTAAAAAAGCATTTTACTGTCTTAACTACAGCTATCTTGGAATCTCAAATGTGTGGTCTTCCTACTTCAGCCCTCAAGTACTGAAACTGGTGACACTGCACCAGCTTTTTAGATAGGTGAAAGAAAGCTTTTGCAAGCTTTCTCAGTCGCAGAATAGCAAGCCACGTTTAAGTCCATTGCCTATCCCACAGCCTATGACTATCAGAATGCAAGAGGAAGGCTGGCAAGATGGCTTAGTGGGTCAAAGTTCATGCCTGACAGTCTGAGTTAAGTTCCTAGGACCCAAAAAGGAGGAAAAGCCCCTAGTCAACAATGTCCTCTGACCTCCATGTTACTGTGACATGTGAGCACATACAGGCAGACATACATACAGTCAGACATACATACACATCATGCACATACAACAATAAAGTGTTTAAAAGTCAAGGAAAAGTGCGAGAGGCTTGTCCTTTATGTTGGGGACAAGAGCATAGTCTTGTTACTGCTTCCAACTCCCAGGCCGTCTCCCAGGCTTCTCACCTTGAGGTCAATACTGAGCAGCCAAGTGAGTTTAGTCTTTGAAGGACTTCCAGCCAGTGGATGAAGCACCATGCAGGTGGGCCCGTGTTCAGCTCTGGCAGGGCAGGAGGACATGTGAGAATTCTTAGACTGGTTACACTTCTAGAATCCCTTGAATTTTAATGTTCATCAGGAAGTACTTTACCAAAAATACTATTTAACAGTTGGCACGGGTACTAGCTCATCAGCTTCCTGCTAGACCACCCTGTTAGAACCCAAAGAAGCTGAAGCCTGCTCCTAGCTTTGGAAACTTGTTAGGATTCTCAGACACTCCTGAGAGGGTCAAACAAACCACCTGGCTGCAGAAGTGGGGCTGGCCATTACTTGTTAAAGCTGAGAACGGGGCTAAGAATTGGGGCTTAGAAGTGGGGATCAAGATTATGGCACTGCTAAATTTTACCTGATGACACCGCTTTGCTCAGGCATCTCCCCAAAATGCGTGGCCATGCCTGCCAGCACACACGTGGAACCTCTGCGCTGGGAACAGCGCACGCTCACAAAGTCTCTGGGCCCCACCAGGTTGCCTGCTGCCGCTGCAGCCAGCTCATGGGTGATGACCGTGTCCTTTCCAATCTTCTGCAGGACCTAACACAGGGGAGTTGGAGTAGGGACTCAGCCAGTGGTAGGCTAAGCACTCATAGTTCAAGACTGCATTTGCTTGGTTCCCTGCCGCCCACACTTGGGCTTCCCTCACCTTGATCTCCTTGACATTGGGGTTCCACTCTCCCATTGCCTCCATGCGGTCCACAAGTTCTTCATAGAGTCTGTCCATGGGCTGGTCTACCACCACCTCCAAGCGAAACACCTTGCCCACGTCCGGCACCATCTTACTTAGCACTTCATCCCCATTCTCCTGTTAGGGACAAAAGAGAGCCATGGGGTTATGGTAGAGAAAATTATTCCTAGCCTAGGAATACTAGGGAATACTAGGAAAGGGCACAGCAGGTCTACTATGAGCATCAGAGTACCTGGATCTCTACCCGATGATGATCCAGTAGGTAGACACTGGCCACAAGCCTTGTATGTCCGCTCAAAGCTGGAAGAGGTACCTTGCCTTTTGTTTTAGTGATGAATGTTGGCAGTATGGGCAGGTCCAAAGGGAATGGCCTGTACTTCAAAGCTCAAAGGCTCTGAAGGACAGACCTGAGAGAGTAAAATGTCTGATCTACAACAGCTAATTAGATACATGAATGTTGGGGTCTTTGGTTTGTTGTTTGGTTGGCTCAATATATGTCACTTCAGAAGAACCTGGGGCCAGAGAGTCTCAGTGATTTGCCTAGGGACGATTAGCAAAGAGCAGTGCTAAGTCTATTGGATCCTATTAGTCTATTTCCATTACTGTAAGAGCTTGGACGACAAGATGTTTCATCTGAACTTTGGGTAATGGACAGTGTGCACACTTTTGTTGAAGTTAAGGCCACCAAAGTAGATGTAATAATATAGCCACTGGTTGTAACATAGGTTTGGCTTCTGTGTGTCAGGATGAGATCATATTATCCACTGAGCTCAACTACAGGGTAGGCTGCACAGCACAGAGTGCTCTCTAGCATTGGAGTGGTTGTAATGGTGGCTGGTGTGTCAGACCTCTAATACGTATGGTTTCTACTAGATGACTGGGCAGCTTTCAGAGGGTAGGTAAAAACAGGAATAATGTTTCTCAACAAGTCTTACAAAGGAAGGGTTGTCTGAGAACACATTCCTTGTCTGCTTGTTTTGAGGAAGGGTCTTACTATGCCACCTTGGCTGGGCTGGAACTTGCCACATAGACCAGGCTAGCCTTCTCCTCCCAGAGATCCATATGCCTCAGTCTCCTGGGTGCTGAGGTTAAGAGGCATGCACCCTCACTCCCACCTGATGATATATTCTTAGGAGAGTTCTCAGTAAAACTACCTGGCTGTCCATCAATGGTAAATACAGTAGGAATCCCAGCAGGCTTGAGCATGGGAGTGGGACGATCAGTAACTGCAGGTTTCTCACAGCCGCTTTTGCTTACCTGCTGGCTTTCCTTCTTCCAGCCTTCCTGGTTGCTGAGTATGCCCAAGGCCTTCTGCATAGCCACCTCTCCCTGCTGGATGTAGGACAGCTCCTGGTCACTGTAGAGTGTTGCATCCAGTTGAGAACCTGTATACGTAGTCAGGGAAAGAAAGAAAGAAAACATGGGTCCAATGTCCTAGCTAATCCACAGCTCTCATCTCTTTGTCCTCTCAATGTGTTCAGCCCTCAGAAGAGACAAGATCAAAGCCATAGGGTCCTGTCTGCAGTCAAGGTAGACATAGGAGTTAGGTAACCACAGGCAGGGGACAGGCCTCATGAGCAACATTTGCACCCTAAGACCCATCACTGGCAGAAGCTCAGAAAGCCCCAATATTTACCAAGCAGAGAGCTCCGATGCCGAACCTGACCCATCCACCCAGGACTGGGATCCCCCATTGCTCTCCGGTTCAGCTCTTGGCCAATGGCCAGCACAGCTTGGTGCCTCAGTCCTGCAGGGAGGAAAAGAAACTTTTGTTAAGGAGCTAGAAAATGGCTGAGAGAGGGGCCATTCTGTGCACCCACCACATATGAGCAAACTGACTCAGGAATACAGATCCCAGCAGGGACCCGAACTGTAGCCACATCTCTATCTCCAGATTCAGTGTAAACTTCTCTAGCACTTCCAGGGCTCAGATAATCTTTTCCATCTTGAAAACTAGGGCTGAGCTGGTCAGACCTGGCACATAGAAGTTTACCTGGGCCTCTTGTTAACTAGAAAAAGGCTGCTGGAGGAGTCACTGGGAACTGAGTAGGGTACACTCTGTCCCCTGAAGGTTGCCCCACTACCGAGATCTGCCTGGCTATATAGTAATGAGTCACTCCCACTGTCCAACTGTCCTGCCTGTCTTCTGCTCTTCTTCCCAGACCGTGTCTCGGACTTGCCAGGCACTGCTTCTTAGAGTAAAGGTAGCCTCTGTATTTCTCAACCACTGTGGCAAAGACTTGCCTGGGACCCTTGGTACAGACTCAGTCCAGTCCTGAAGGAAGGCAAGATCAATACTAGCTCCAGAACAACTAAGATGTGGCACCTTAGTAACCAGACCAGTTTTTCAGGCAAAAACCTAAGGTCCAGAGAAGAGCTTTACCCAAGCTCCCCCAGTTAAGAGGCACAGCTGGGATCGAAGCCGAGGTGGCCTATCCCCCACCTAAGATCTTTTCCACAAAACTATGTTGCCTAGAGGCTCTGGGCAAGCTCTCATGCCCCCTGGAGACTCACCTTTCATGTTGCGCATATGTCTATAGGAGCTTCCAGCACACAGCTTGAACGTAGCTTGTAACATGCTTTCTTGGCAGATGTGGCAGTGCTGCGGTTGCTGCTGCTCTCAAGGATTGTTCTTCTGAGCCTTTCAAGGTCCTGAGTCCTGCAGCTGTGGCTCAGATCAAGTGCTCTGCCTTAAATGCTTCCAGCGGAAGGCTGTGCATCATCACTTGAGATAAAAAAAAGTCATCAGTCATTGTGCAGAGGGTCAAGGGTGGAATGATTGCCTCATACTGCAGTGTCAGCCAAGGTGGGAGGGGGCAGACTGCGTAAAGGGAGTGGAGAGGACCAGACTCAGCAGGTAGGGGGGAAACCAGTGGTCATGGAGATGGGACAAAGGGCATATAGCTTCTCCAAAGTTTTCTATGTAGACTTCAAGCCCTGTCCTCAAGCTCCAGGTTCAGCATTCACTTAAATGCCTAGTAACTGGGGTAAATCAAAAACTATACAGAAATTCTGGCCAAGAGGGCATCAGGGTAAAAGAACAAAGTAAATTCTTACAACAAGCCCAGAGCCGGGCATGGTGGCACACACCTTTAATCTCAACTCTCCCAGGCAGAGGCAAGATGATCTCTGTTGAGTTCAAGGCCAGCCTGGTCTACATAGTAAGTTCTAGGACAGCAAGGCCTACACAGGTTTGACCCTATCTCAAAAAAAAAAAACAAAACAAAAAAACAAACAAACAAAAAAAAAAAATCAACAAAGAAAAAGCTGCAAGACCATCAGGTCTGGAGGATGTCAATGGCTGGCTCAAAGACAAACTGGATGTCAGTGTCAGGGCTGGGGCCATATAGGACACTAGCTCAAGTCCTCTGGCTGGCTTTGGTTCCTTCCACATGTGGGCTCCTGAGTACCCCATGTGTTCAGTTATTTGCTCACCCATTGATGCACACTCCACTCTAACTTCTCATTCTGGGGACTGTCTGGATCTGAGATGACCCACCCAGTAAGCTCTCAAGGCAGAGAATAACTTAGGCCTAGGTTCTACCCTGCAAGATCACCCTTTCGTCATGCAGCTAAGGGTGGCCAGCCCTGCTACAGGACTTGACCTGTGCACAAAGGTGAGAAACACAAATAACTTGGGTATTCACTCTTGTCAGTCTCTACAGGTATGTGATCCTGATATTGGGCAAAAAGCCAGGAAACCTTAGAATGAATTGCCTCAGTTGCTCCCAGCCATGCCAGGCAGGGAAAAGCTCTACCTCCCAGCACTGCCCTGCCAAGACCTTTTCTTTCCAAGTACCTTTGAGGCTACTTTTAAGCCAAATTCATACGTCAAGGATGTCATCAGTAAGGTCTCATTAGATTTATCCTGCCCAGACCCTGCCGCCAGCAGCATACTTTTCTATCCTGTCACTACTGTCCCAAGGTAGGACAAGACCCACTCCCTCAAGCCAACTAGTTAAATGGTTATATATGGAACCATACAGGACAGCTGAGACCTACAGCCTACATTTCTGGCCTGGTGAGGTTATGTTGAGAGGCCTTGTGGGAGCTACTGCCTTGAGGTACCTGAGGCCCCTAGGTCTAGTCCCAAAGGCCTAGGGCCTCCTCTGCCAGGGCTCATTTTATCCATCCCAGCTTCCTAGTAACTTGTCCCCTTGGTGCTCACCCAATGAGTGCCCACTGGAGAGGAGGAACCCAATTCTTGATTCTTGTCTCTTGTGGGATTAAGACAAGAATGTTGGGCTGGAGAGATGACTCAGCAGTCCACTGACTGCTCTTCCAGAGGTCCTGAGTTCAATTCCCAGAACCACATGGTGGCTCACAACCATCTGTAATGGGATCCGTTGCCCTCTTCTGGTGCATCTATAGACAGCTACAGTGTACTCGTATACATAAAATAATTCTTTAAAAAAATGTCTAACCTGGTCTGTCGTGAAACTTGCTGTGTTGCTCAGACAAGCCTTGAGATGCTTTTAGGCATACTCTGCCAAACCTTTTTCTATGGGATTAATTCCCATAGGTTCCCTCTTAAACCATTCTTGACTCCAGCACTCAGTTCCTACGTGGACAGAGTATTCTTATTTCTCTGTTGGGGCCTTACTTAGGGAAGCAGCAAAGGACACAGGCACACCTTTGGTTCAGGAAACTCACCCACAGGTGTTACTTCCAGTCCTCAAGAGTCCAAGAGAAGACAGAAGCCTGCTGCTCCTTTGCAGCCTGTGCCTAGGCAGAGGGTATGCTGGCAGGCTGGCCGGCCAAGCTGCATCCTACCATTGCTTGGTACACGTGCAGCCCAGACACACGTGGGCCCTCCTTCAGGGAAAGTGGTAGGGAGTTGGGAGGGGGTTGTGTGGGACAGGCCATACAGATAATGTTCAAGGCCTTGCTGTTGCCATTCTGTGGAGAATTATGGCATTCAAGAAGGAGGGGGTAGTGTGGGCAGACTGGAACACTGAGGCATACAGCTGTTGCTGATGTCAGAGACTGCCATTGACTCAGGGAGGGGATGCTGAATGACCTCCCCCAGTGCCAAGACTTTCTTCCTTTTTATCCTTTCCAGGCTGAATGACTACTTAACTCTTGCTGTTCCTCCGAACTCTTGCTGTTCCTCTGAACTCTTGCTGTTCCTCTGAGCAAAAAGGTCAAGAAAGGTCTGGGAATGCCCTCTGACTGTGGGCATCTAAATCTGGCGTTCCCTTTTGATTAGAGCAGAGCCTACATGGAAGGAGACCGGACAGACAGAGCAGATGAGGAGGGAGCAAGGCTCTGGAACAGCAAAGGGAACTCCATTAAGTATTCAGCCACCCTATACTGAATGTCCACCATGTCACATAGACTCAAAGGTGAGGTGCTTTGCTCGTACAGGGCTAAGGGAGAAAGGAGTGCTTCTGTAAATGCTGAGACTAAAGGTATAGGTCGCCTTGCTCAGCACTGCTAATCCCCCCTCCCCTACCTCCCTCCTTCCCTGCCCCTTGAGTTCTGTAAAGGAGTGTGCTACTATGCCTGGCTTTTTTTTTTTTTTTTTTTTTGAGAGCGCACTGTTGTTAAAATTTTACTTTGGATTTGCCTTCAATGTCTGTCTGTACACCACTTCTGTGCCTGGTGCTCATGGAGACCCAAAGAGGACATTAGGTCTCCTGAACTGGAATTACAATTGTGAACTGCCACATGGGTGCTGAGAACCAGAGTCCTCCAGAAAAGCAGCCAGTGCTCTGAACTGCTGGGCCTGAGCCATCTCTCCACCCTCTCTTTAAAAGCTGGGGAGTTCACTATATTGTGGAGGCTGTCCCTGCCTCAGTTTCCCTGGTAGCTAGGAGCTACGTAGGTGAACACCCACGTACCCAAAACTTACTTTTGATTCTAGGCCACTTGGTAAAAGTACTGGAGAACGGCAAGCACCCACAAGACAATCTGGAAAAGGACTTTGGAGTGGGGATGTGCCAGGGGAATAGTGACACTTGAGTTCCCTGGAAGGCAGCCCCAACTGTGGCCCTATCCCACTCTCCACTCCATGTTTCTCTGAGATGTGTCTTCAGAAACTCTGACACAAATTCTTGACACCTGGAATCTGTGGCTTGCAGCTAAGACAGTGCATGCATCAGCTGTCCTCACCTTTTGGTCTGCTACTGGTCCCTGAAGGGTCTGACTCAATTTGGGCTCACATCCATATTTTTTAGCCACTCATCCATCTAGCCTTCAAACAGCTTTACAGTGAAACCCAGTATTTCAGGCATCATTCAGATGTTGGGGCTACAAGATCAAGCAGACAGGAAATCCCTTTACTTGGGTTTTGTTTAGTTGAGAAAAGTTCTATGTAGCCCTGGCTGTCCTGTCCTGGAACTATGTAAACCAGGCTGGTGTCAAAATCAGAGACTTGTCTCTGCCTCGCAAGCGCTGGGATTAAAGGTGTGTCACTAGCACTTTTAAGGACAGGGACACATATAGCCCAGGCTGGCCTCCAGGTCACAGTGTAGCAGAAGTTGGCCTTAAATCTCCAACCTTCCTACCTCTCGAGTGCTGGGATTATAGACATGTGCCCATACATCGGAAAACCCAGTCTTAAGCATTTACTTTGGAGATTGACAGTAATAATGACTTGTCAGCTCTCGATAGTGAAAAATAAAGCTGGAAGGGAAATGGGTGGGGTAGGATTTTTGAGGGCTTTCTCCTGCTACTCCGATGCTGGGGGCTAGAACCCAGGGCCTTGTGCATGCTAAATGAGCTTTCCCTCATTGAGCTACCCTTCCAATCCTAGAGAGAGTCAAAGGTAGTTAAGGGTGGTGAGACTTGAGCAGAGATCTGACGGTAAAAGCTTTCAGGTAGTGGGAAGGTATTTCCACTTAGATGACATATTCATGCAGCAAAGGTAATCATGGGGGTTGAAATCAAAGCTGACAGTCGTCATGTACTTCTTCCGACTATAATGCTTTTCAAGTGTTCGAGTCGCTCTCAGAAACATGTACTTGATAATACCAATATCAGCATACATACCTGTCTTACATGCAGCCTAACTTCTGTACACATGATGTACTCTTTTTCTTGTTTTTGCATTTTCTTTTGTATTCCATGCGGAGAGGAGAGGATGTGTGGTTTAATAAGCAGAGAGCATGAAATCAAATACGAAGGGCCTATGGAAACGTTAAAAAAAGCCAGCCAAGCCTGAAGCAGACATGCTCAGCTGTTTCAGAATGCAGGTGGCTACATGCTGGGCTCGGGGGCTCATACCCGAGCTGGGAGGAACTTTAGTATGAACTGGATATGCTCCTGCGGTAAAACAGGGGCATATCTACATCGGCCAGGGGTCAGCACTGCTTTTCAGTACAAACAGAAGGGCAGGTGAAGCAAGCCCTCTGCTGAGAAGTCAGAAATAAGAGAAAGGAAGCAGTCCTGACAGTGTAACTTTTAAGATCAGTTCCAGGCTGCTGCAGGATATGAACTGGGAACCTCATACAACTGAACCTTACAAAGAACATAGATTTCAAGGGGCAAGAATGCCCCTTTCCCTTTTATAAGTCATAGCTGTTATTACACTGGAATTATGTGACTGATGCTGAAGTAGTAAGTGACCTTGAAGGTGCTAAATGTTCTCAAACAGCACAGCTCAATTAGTAAGTCACTTGGCAGTTCCTAAATGAGGATGTCACTGCACTTAGGCATGTGACATGTGGACCTTGCATATTCTAAGCAAGCATTCAGCTATTGAGCCACATCCTCAATCCAAGGACAATAACTTCAAAAGGTATCTACTGTAAAACCAGCTCAACAATGAAGAATTCACATGCCAAATGGCTTATAGGGTAGATTTTTCTAAACACTCGAGAACATAAAAAAGTGTATTTCACATTGCAGTATGAAAATGTCCACAACCATCTTAGGAAAGAAAAGGGTACTATTGTCCAAGAGTATAAAAAATGATGCATCCGAGATAAATTACTGAGGATCACTTCAGTGTGCCGATATGCTAGCTTCTACCCTCTGTGCACTAAATCTCACTCCTCTTAAAGTGTCATCTGCCAGACTTACTATGCAATCATTACTCTCCAGCACTCAAGCCAACAAAATGTGGTGTCACTATGAATCAGTTGTTACTAAACACCATTTGAAGGTTGGTTTTTTTTTTTTTTTTTTTTTTTGGTGGGTTTTGTTGTTCTTGTGTATATGAAGATCTAAGCAAAAGATGATCAAAACTTAAATGCAAAGGTCTTGAAAATCTAGATAAATTAATGTAAGATTGAAAACAGAGCATATTATGAAGACATTCCTATAGTTTGGAAAAGCTGTGGGGAAAGCAGGGTTCAAGTTTTCTAAACCAGAGGCTTCTGTTGTAACCAGTTCCTTGAGAACTCCCTTTTCTAAACCAGAGGCTTCTGTTGTAACCAGTTCCTTGAGTTCCCTTTTCAGGCTTACAGTTTTATCAGGTACAACATGAAAATGGGAACGGGGGCCAGCAGGGGTATGAAACGCCGTCCTGAGGAGCCAGCTATATGACTAGCAGGCATCCCAGCGTAGAGATACACCTGATGTTGCAGTTGGGAATTTTGTCTTTTCACCAGAAGCAACTCCATTTTGTGACATTTCTGAGAATCATTTTTTATTTACAAGTAAATGAAATGTTTTTTGAAAAGAAATGTAAACTCTGAGATATAAAGACATGATTCTTGGTTCCACAGTGAGGGGAGGTCATGCCACTGTTTCTTTAAACAGTAAAGCTGGGCTGGTGGAGCCCACCTGCAATCCCACAAGCTAAAGGTCATCCTGGTTTACATAGTGAGTTCTAGGTCAGCCAGGACTATGTGTTGAGACTGTTTGAAGAAGAAAAGCAAAACTAATATACAACGATTTTGTTAAAAAAAAAAAAAAAAACAAAAAGCAAAAAACAAAAAACAAACCAAAATACCATGATTTCTTCATGTTGGCATCCTCAAAAGAATAAGATCACTTTTCAATGTGATACTCTGGTCAAATGTGTGAGGTGACCAGGTGACAGCACCTGCTCTCTAGAGCAGTCTCTGAGCAAGGACTCAGTACTCATCAAGAGTGTCTGCGCGAGGAATGGAGAGGCCCCGGTCTTTAAGGGCCTGGACCTTCAGCTTCTCTGCCTCCAGTCTGGTCTGCTGTTCTACTCTCTGTTCTTCTAGGATCTCTTCGATAGACACTTGCTGAAGGGGCGTGTCACTCTCCTTCTCCAAGTCCTGCAAAAGAGGTAGGTTTGAACAGACTTCTCAGGAAGATCAAGACAAGCTTATGGCTCTAAAGACAGTTTCCAGTGTGTAGTTTGGACTGCTTTTCATAATTGTGCTAAGGCCGAAGTACCCTTCTTCCTGCAGAAACAAGTGGCAACACTGCTACAGAACACATACGAATCCAGACACACACGGGTTGGTATCAGTGCACAGAGCAAAAGTGCAGGTTATATAGAGTCCCATGTTAGTCAGGGTTAACTTTATACTAAAGAATAACTTTTCTCCAAAATAAAATTTAAGTTTGGAAGATAACTTAGTGGACGAAGTGCTTATGTGCACTTGTGAAGACCTGAGTTTGAACCCCTAGAAGTCGCATAAAGCCAGACATAGTAGTGCACACCTACAACCCAAATGAACCTACAGTGAGACAGGAAGTTACACACAGAAATCTCTGGAGTAGGAGGGCCAGTGAGCCTGAGGTTCACAGCGGAGAGACCCTGTCTCAAACAAGGGCAAAATGAGCACTGATAGCCAAGGTTATCCTCTGCCCGCTACATACACACCCTCTAAGTATGCACCTGCACTCATACTACGTATGCCTTTGTGTGTACACACACACACACACACACACACACACCCCTCTAATGCTATTTACAGAAAAGTGTCTTGTAACTATACAGGATATAAAAAATTATTCAGGCCATGGTGGCTACAGACGACAAATATTGTATTTTACAATTTCAACATCAATTTAATTTCTGGGGTTTGTTGTGCGAGAAGAAGGTACAAAACCTTGATTCAAATGTACAGCACACTCTTACTGCTGTGGGCAATAAACTGTTTCACTAACTAGGAGTCTCTGAAAATAACACTGTTTCCTCTGTGGCAACCATTGATAGAAAACATCATGAGGCCAGGGAAGTCATTCTAGTTTGGTCCAATGCATTATTTTTCTAGTAATTTAGTTTTAAAAAATTTTTTTGTTTGTTTTTTTTTTTTAACAGAGTTTCTCTGTGTAGCCCTAGATATCCTAGAACTTCCTTTGTAGACCAGGCTAGCGTCTGCCTCCCAAATGCTAGGGTTAAAGGCGTGCACCGCCATGCTTGATGAATTACTTGGTTTAATACAAACACTCTCCTTCCACATTCATTTTCCTTCAGAAACACACACTGCAGGAAATTTATAATATAATCACTTTAAAAATTATAATTCTCGTATAGAACACAACTACCTTGGTGAATTACCAATTTTCAGGTGTAGGCCAGTTTATATGTTAACAGAAGCATTGAGTCTATGTGCATCTTCTGGAACTGTGTAAATGTTGTGAGTCTCTGCATGTGTGAAGGTCTAAGGACAGACAGCTTGGTGGCGTCTGTCCTCTCCTCCACATTCACTTGAGCTATGGGACTTCAAACCTGATTGTCAGCCTTGTGCCACCTCCCAGGCCTAGGAACTGTTCTTGTTCTGTGGTGCTAGGGATCACTCAGTACCTGGGTATGCCAGGCAAGCATTCTACTGCTTAGCTATATCATCAGACCAGGTATATCTATGACTTAGAACAAAACCATACCTGTAATGAAAATAGTGACTACATTTTGTTTTCATTTAACACAGTATAATATACTTAATATGTATGTCATAAATATTTAATAGTCAACTTTGTATGTAGAACTATAAACAAGCCTCACTTACCTACTGAACCTTAAAATGTATAGGTATTATTTATATTCTGTAACATAGAAATCCTAGACAAAATAGCAAAGTATTGCTCTCCCCACTAAGCCCAGACAGGCTCTGGGTTATTCAGCAAAAGCTGTCCTAGAATTCACTCGATAGCCCAGGCTGCCCTCAGACTCACTGTCCTCTACAGGTCCTCAGGGTACCTGCAGAGGCTAGACCAGAGTTCAGACCTTCTGGAGCTGGAGCTACAGTCAGTTATGAGCTCCCTATGTGGGTGCTGGCAATAGAACTCGGTCGGCTTCTCTAAAACAACAGTAGGCTCTCGACTATTGAACCAGCTCTCCAGTTCCGTTTGCAACTTTTGATGAGAAGGTTTAAAAAGACACTGATCAAAAAAATCTGCAGATGTTTCTTTCAGTCTGGATGTTAACTGACACATGCCTCCAAGGTTGCAGAGCTCAGCACTTGTGGTATCAGATGGAAGACTCTCACCAGGAGATCAGAAGCCACGCAAGTTGCATAAATCACCTGGGTCAAGGGTTATCTGCTAAAAACTATATAATCACCCAACCCTTTCCTCATAGCCCCGAGGTGAAGAAAAGACAGTGTCCTTAGCTCTCTTCCTGGTTTTCAGCATGTCCCTGAGCTACTACCATGACTGTGAAGCAACCATCTCTCCACAGGAAACATCCTCAGTGCCGGGATCCTTCATCATCAAAGCAGAATCCAGGCACCTTTTTTTTTTTTTATTTGTTGGAATTAAGGTCTTGCCCAGGCTGGCCATATTTTGATCTTCCTACCTCAGCCTCCATGCCACCATGGGGTACCATTAGAAACTACTTACACAATGTGATGTTTTTCTAAATAGATTCTGGTTATGCTTTTCTTGAGCTTTAGTACATAATTTCTTCAGACTGATTGCTCATTCACATAATCATCCTTTTTAAAAGAATGTATATGTGCACCGTGTTCGTGCCTAGTACCTACAGAAGGCATCAGAGCCCTCAAAACTTAAGTTACAGATGATTATAAGCCATCACTGCATCATGAAGTCTCTGCATCACTGAAGCAATGTTCTCATTGTTTTGGAAATATTGTTAAAAAATACCTACATACCCACTGTTCTACTCAAAAGACTTCTAAAAACCAAGTAATCAGCAAATGCAAGATTAAAAAAACAAAAAACAAAAAAACAAACAGTGGTTTTTTTCAGTCTTTCATTTCTTCCTTCCCTCTCTCCTTTTGTGATACTGAGGACTGCATTCAGGGCTCCATAAGTGACACCCAAGCATGTGATACTGAGGACTGCATTCAGGGCTCCATAAGTGACACCCAAGCA
>JADRCH010000126.1:3558156-3649530 GCA_019843965.1 Rhynchomys soricoides | reverse complement strand
GTGATACTGAGGACTGCATTCAGGGCTCCATAAGTGACACCCAAGCACCGCCACTGAGCAGACCAACTCCTTCAGCCCCATTAATTTCAGCCAGCCTCACGAGTACTTTGATTTTCCTAGCAAACTCAACATGATCCAAGGTTTAAATATACTTAATACATATGTGTCATATGTATGTATATATATAATCAACTTCTATTATGTATACATACAAATACACAGCAAGCAATACTTAAAACGTGATTAGCATTTCACTTAATAGCTGGTCTTTCTGGCACAAATATCCAGGTCCCTCCCCTCTGACCGTGAGCTCCACTTTGAAATCTCAGAATGGCTTTTCCTAACCTGCTTCCGTTTTTCCCTTTAAAAACACAACACTTTCCTCAAAGTCTGCCAATTAATTCCATGCCATGAAGAACTATGTGTAACCGACTATCTAATTCTACTTTTTAAATTATGTATGTGTGGGGGTGGTATATGCATTCGACATAGGTGCCTCCCTGTGATCCCCTGGAGACTCAGTTATAGGCAATTGTGAGCTGGGAACCAATTTCAGGCCCTCAGTGAGAACAGTATATGCTCTTAACCACTGAGCCATCTCTCCAGTTCCTAACCAATTATTTAAATTAACATATTTCAACATGTAAATCTGTTGTTTTCAGTGGTAGTAAGAACTTTACCATTGTGATAGACTCCAGCCCTAAACTGTACCTTTATATGTCAGGACAGATGATTGAAATTCTGTAACTTTCTGCCATTGAGATTAAACACTTCATGATTGATGAATATATTTGTTCTTGTTTTATTCTTTTGAAAACGCATATTACATTGGATCTCAGGCTGGCCTCAAGCTCATATGTCACATAGCACAGCCTCTGCTGGTTTGAATGCTTGACCCAGAGAGTGGCACTATTTAGAGGAATGGCCTTGTTGGAGAAAGTGTGTCACTATGGGCATGGGCTTTAAGACCCTCACCCTGGCTGTCTAGAAGCTGGTTTTCTCCTGTCTGCCTTTGGAATAAGATACAGAACTCTCAGCTCCTCCTGCACCATGCCTATCTGGATGCTGTCATGCTCCCACCTTGATGATCGTAGACTGAACCTCTGAACTGAAGTGGGACTTCTGGTTTCTCTGGAAAGTCAGTTATGTCAAAGGATGTTTCCTGAAGCAGACACAGGTGAGAGGATGCTTTGCTAAGCAGACATGGGAGAGGACACGTGATGTTAAGAGGGAAGGTAAATAGAACCCAACAGACGATGGATGACGCTGGATGGTGTTGGTAAGCCTTGCCATTCCTTACTGGTCATCGTTTGCTGTGACTTCACAGAAATAGAATGCACCAAAAAACTTTTGGTGGTGTTCTGGCAGTTTCTCGCCACTGGCAGAGTGATGTCAACTGACACAGACTCATGTAGTGTTTTGCTGAGGAAAGACCCGTGGGAGGACACATGATGTTTGGAGGGAGTATAAACGGGACTCAACAGTGACTGGGGGCTTGCATAGAGTCTTCACCATCACTGATCTTCACTTTGTTGAGAGTGGCATGTCAGAGAACTACTCCTGGTGCCCTGTTGGTCTTGGTCAATCCTACTGACTGGTACCTATTCCTCAGAGGGAAGCTTGGGTGTTTCTTGCTGGGTCGTGCCACCACTGCTGTGTTTGCTATCCTGACACTACTGAACTGGACTTCTAGTATTTATCCTGACAAGCAGACTGGATTTGCTCCAAAGAACTATTTCTAAACAGGCATACTTGCCCCAAAACCCTGTATCTTAAAAATCTTTCTTGCCCACTACCTCGGGTGGGTAGTAGGCTAGAAGGAAGGTTAAAGCATTTAAGAACCCTTATTAAAAGTAGGATTTGAAAAATCTAAGACTACACTGAACCTATAAGCCAGCCCCAATTAAATGTCCTTTGTAAGAGTTGCCTTGAGTCATGGTGTCTGTTCACAGCAGTAAAACACTAATTAAGACAGAAGATGGAACCAGGGACTGGGGTATTGCTGTGCTAGGCCTGACCATGCTTTTGTTTGGAAGAATGTAGATTTGGGGATTAGAATTTGGAAAGCAGTGGAATGCTTTAAAATGGACTTACTGGGTCATCCTAGTAGGAATATGTAAGACTCTGTTACTGAGAGGGATTTGAGTTGTGAGGACCTGGCCCAAGAGGGTTCAATGGAGAAGAATGTTAGTTTGTGGCCTAGAGATGGGTTTTGTGATATTTTGGTGAAGAACATGGCTGCTTTTTGACATTATCTGAAGAATCTGCCTAAGGCTAAGTCGACAAAATTTAGATTAATTGCTTTGACAAAGTCTCAAAACAGCTAGGTATAAATTCTGTTGTGTGGTTACTAAAGTTCACTTCTCTTATGAAGAGCATTTTAATGAAAAGCTGAGAAAGGAAAAACATAAAATGTATGATTCAAGTAATAAAGGAGCACTAGGAAGTGAAATGGAGCTGTATCTTATGTTTAAGAAGATGAACAGATTAAGAGTGGTGACTTTGGGCCAAAATCCCACCCAGCTAAATTTAGGTCTAAGCATGGTAATACACACCTTTAATCCCAGGAGCCTAACGCAAGCAGATCTCTGAGTTCAAGGCCAGGCTGGTATAGAACAAGTTCCAAGTAGAGAAAAGCTTAAATCCAGGGATGGTAGTAAATGCCACTGATCTCAGCATTCAGGAGACAGAGCCATGCAGATCTAAGTTCAATGTCAATCTACAGAGTAAATTCCAGGACAGCTAAGCTTAGGGAGAGAAAGAGTTGGAAAACAGAAAGCTGGTGATAATGTAATAGAACAAGGGGGTCATGTTCCAGCTCCTGCAAGGCAGCTTCGGCCATGTGGCTCTGGCTTTACAGTCAAAAATATAAGAGACTACTGGGACAATTGATGCTGGTTAGCTGGAGCTAAGAAACTAGTGGTGATTAAGAAGAGACCAGCATCACTGAGGTGAAATCTTCTGGGAAGTATATTCTAAGAGCACAAAAAAAGCTGTGTTCCAGAGATAGCCAAGGTTGTACCTTGTGCTGCAGCTGTACTTGGTAATGTGTAAGAATCACCCAGGTGGTACTGGTTTTGAAGGTATGAATGGATCATGGAGAGCAGCTGAGGCTTGGCACCATGAAGAGAGCCTATGAGAGGCTATTGGGGAAGCCTAGTTGCAGTGGAAGACCCCAGTGTATTGGAGATGCCACTACCATGGGATGATCACCAAGAACAGCAGTGGCAGTGGAGTGGATCAACCTGAGCTTAAAGTGCTGCAGAAGGCATATCTGGAGAAGTGACGCCAGGCCCTTGGAGGAACCCAGAAGATCATATGTGGATCCCAGACACTGGAGCAAGAAGCTGTAATGTTGAAGTTGCCTTGGAGACCATAAGATGTTCAAGATGCCAGAGCTGTGGGGTATCTGCTGAGAAAAGATGCCAACAGGGAGTAGAACCAGCCAAAGAAAACTGTGCTGCAGTCAACAAAGATGAGAGGAGCTGGAGATCTGAAGAGTGCTTTACCACCAGACAGGGAGATGCAGAGTTTGGAGTTTACCCAGCTGGGTTTTGGTCTTGTTTGTTCTAGTATTTACTCACGATGACATTTTGGAATGGTACTGTATATCCTGTGATGTTTTAGGTGTGTGATCTGTTTTGACTTTAAGTGATTGAATGAATCTCATAAGACTTTGAACTTTGTAATTGTTGAGACTGCAATAGACTATGGGGACTCTGGAAGTTGGACTAAATGTATTTTGCATTATGTTGTATTTAGATATGGCCCCCATAGACTTGAACAAGCCTATGGGGGCCAGGGAGTGGCATTATTTGGAGGTGTGGCCTTGTTGGAAGAAGTGTGTCACTGTGGGCATGGGCTTTAATACTCTCAACCTAACTGCCTGGAGGCTGGTCCTCTGCAGTCAGCCTTTGGAACAAGATGCAGAACCCTCAGCTCCTCCTGCACCACACCTGCCTGGATGCTGCCATGCTCCTGCCTTGATGATAATGGACTGAACCTCTGAACCTGTAAGCCAGCCCCAATTAAATGTTCTCCTTTGTAAGAGTTGCCTTGGTCAAGGTGTCTCTTCACTGCAGTAACACCCTAACTAAGACAGCCTCAAACTAGAGGAGTTTCACCTTCCACAGCTTCCTAACTGCTGGGAGTTTAGACATGAGCCACCACACCTAGTAATGCTGTTAACCAGTACAAATGTGTGCCGCCCTTGTACAGGCCATGCTAATCTTTGTACTGTTTGACCTTAGTATATATGCTATTGAAGCAAATACCAGCAATATTGTTTTCTACCTGATAAAGCCGACAACATTTTGCTAGTGAGATCAAATCTTTAAATTGCCAAAGGCCACAGACTAACATTACCTTCTGCAGTGTTGCTCTGGCAACTGCAGCTTCCCTAGTTGGTGGCTTCCTGTGGGAAGCTTGGTACAACTGAAAAGCAGCAGCCAGCATCAGTACCCAGATCCACAGCAGTTTAACAGTCTCACTTACTATTTCTCCTAGTAGGACCACATTTTCTCCTCTGACCACGAAAATCCCTCGAGGAATATCACCGTACTTTTTGCCCACATGAATTCGCTCCACAGTCTGATGGAGAACTAAGTTAGCTATAAGCACACAAGAAGAACAAATACTTAGTTCACACTGTTGACTATAAAGGTCTCTAACTCAATTATTTAGTTATCTTTTACATTTCACCAATTACAACAAGCCATTTATGAGAATTTGTTTATTTTGGGGGGGGTACAGTGGAGGGGTGGTCCCAGGGTCCCACTCTAGCCTCAGCTGGCCAGGAAATCATGATGGAATCCAAGCCATCCCAGCATTTGTGGTGATTCTCCTGCTTCAACTTCTTATACATACTGAGATTACAGGCATGTTCAGTTTTAAGAGACTTTCCAACAAGTAAAGAGCATTTCCAATTGTGCTGAGCTAATGACCGAATGACAGTAGGAGTAGTTACGTCTGTACCATTTCACTACTAGTATCAACATGGTCCCTAGGAAAATATCAATGAGTGGAAATCTGGAAAGCTTGAGCCTAGACAACTATCAAGATTGACAGTTGTATTTTAGAAGGAGATCTTCTTTATTGTATGAGTAGACGTATGTGATGACTTTAGTGAGATTTAATTTTTCTCAGGACTTATGACTCACATACTCCAATCTCAGTTTTATGGACTAGGACACAACAACCATTTATACAATCACACACGGTGATCTCAGTATTTGCTTTTTATCTCTCCATAGCACTTCAATGAATTTAACTTAAGGTTTAGAACATTAACTTCTTAAGAACATTTTTCTCTTTTGTCTTACTTGAAGTAAAACAGAAGTTGTATGGCTTTGGTTTAAGGTTTTTACCCCAAAGGGAAAACCAAAGATCTCTTCCTTCAGAGAGTACAGACTAGTTACTGAATCTATGTATTTCTGTATGTAAACTACTGAGCTTATCTGTGTTCCGACCCCAACAAGAGTTCCAGGAAATGGCTTATTCTCTATTTTCATTGGACAGGGAGAGATCACCTCCAGGAAATGATTTCCTCCAGGAAATGATTTTAAGACTAACTTTATTTCTATCATTTGGCTCCCTCTAGTGGGGAAAATAAAAACACCAGTGAAAATCAGTTTTAGAATACAAACTTATGAATGAATATACAAGGTTTTGAAACACCTAATCATAATTTTAAAATAATTTACTTACCCCAAACAGTTCCACTAGTTTTCCATGTGGAAAAGTTAGAGATAAGTAAATTTCAATATGAAGTAATGCCAAAAAAATTCAATGGGATCAATACATACCAAACTGATCAATGCTTCTTAAAAAACCTATAAGTGTCCTTCCATCTCGAAGTAGGACCAAATGCTTTTCTGGAGAAAGAGAAAAGATCTTTAAAACAAAGGTGTCAGTTTCAGTGAGTTTATACAGTATCAATAAAAATTCAGTTAACAGCCATTCGTGCTGTACCAGACCCTCTTCTAATGTATTTAGGATGGAGTTGGGTGTAAAACATGGGAGAGAAGACTGTGGCCTGGGATTTAGACAACATCAGTGCTGCAGTAAGAAAAGGACACTGAGTAGCCAGGAAATCAAGTGGCCTGGTGGCTCTGACGCTACATTTAACCCTTTAGTATCATATCATTTCTCTACCTTAAATAGAGAAGCTTAGTCTAGATGGTTTTTATTTTTCTGAGAGGGTCTTAGTAACCCTCTAAATTGGGCTCAAATTCACTATTTAGCTGAGGATAACCTTGAACTCTTTTTTTTTTTTTTTTTAAAGATTTAGTTTATACATGTGTTTATACTTGCTATCTTCAGTCACACCATAAGAGGACCTCAGACACATTTACAGATGATTGTGAGCCACCGTGTGGTTGCTGGGAATTGAACTCAGGGCCTCTGGAAGAGTAGTCAGTGCTCTTAACTGCTAAGCCAGTCCCCAACGTTGAACTCTTAAACGCCCTGCCTCCATGTAAATTTTGAGATTATGGAAGTTCTATTTACTTTCATCGTTGGCTAAATTTCTATTACCTTAATCCTAGAATTACTTCAACATTTGCTTTCTTTCAATCAGGTTAATTTGAAATGAAAACAATGTTTTAGAGTAGCTGGTGTGCAGCTGAGAAGCAAAGCCCCCAACGCCCTAGATTCAATCCCCAGCACCCAAATCAAAATTTAGAAATGCCTCAGACATGCAAGAAGATGTGACATGATCTAGAACAGGAATTCAAGTGAAAGCTTTAAAGGAATTATGCATTGTGTTTGGGTGAGTGCTTGTATGCATTGAGTTTGGGTGCATGTTTGTATGTGTTGTGTTTGGGTACATGCTTGGAGAGACCAGAGGTTGGTGTCAGACTCAGTTCTCAGGAACCACAGATGTGGGTGCTGGAAATCACTCTGGTCCTCAGGAAGAGAAAGAAGTATGCACATATAACCACTGAGCCGTCTAGTTAGACTGAACATTTATTGAAAGCTCTAAACCAGCAGTTCTTAACCATTTGAGATCAGACGACCCTTTCACAGAGGTTGCATATCAGATATCAGATATTTACAATTCCTAACACTAGTAAAGTTAGTTCTTGGTTTCGTGTGTGTGTGAAAGATTGATGGCCCCACCAGTTTGTTTTTTTCTTTTGGTTTTTTGAAACAGGTTTAATTGGTTTAGCCTTGGCTATCCTAGAACTAGCTCTGTAGACCCGGCTGGTTTTGAACTCAAAGATCCACCTGCCTCTGCCTCTCGAGTGCTAGGATTAAAGGTGTGCGCCACTACGGCCTACAAAGTTAGTCATGAAGGAGCAACAAAGATAATCTCATGTAGAGGGTCCCCCAGCATGAGGGCTGTAGCATTAGGAGGGCTGGCCGAGAGCCGCTGCTTTAAAGTATTCACTGTAGGGTGAAAGCAAGAAAAGGACATCCTGTAATAAATACAACAGAATTACAAAACAGGAGGATGAAGGACACACCTAATCAGCCACAGAAAATGTGGCCGAAGAGACTCCGAAGTACAGCAAAGGCGGGGTGGGGGATAAAAAGCAAAGCAAGTAATATTTTGACCACTCATTTCTTCAATGCTACGCATAAAGTGCTTTTGGGTTTTTCTTTTTAAGACAGGGTCTCACTATGTAGCCCTAGCTGTCCTGAAACTGTAAACTAGGCTGACCTTGAACACACATAACCCATCTACCTGTCTCTGCCACCTAAGTGCTAGAATTAAAGGTGTGTTTCATTATGCCCAGCTCAAAAATAAAACGCATACAAAAAATAAAACGCATACACCAAGCCAGGTGTTGCAGTGAATGCCATACTCCCCCCACCCCAGTTTCTCTGTATAGACCTGGTTGTCCTGGAACTCACTCTGTAGAGCAGACTGGCCTCAAACTCACAGATCCAGTTACCTCTGCTGAGTGCTGGGATTAAAGGTGTGTGACACCACTGCCTAGCATAAAGTACTTTCTGAAAAGAGGGGCAATGAGTCTTCTCTAAAGGAATTATGTCATCTTTAGGCTATAATTAAGTATCATAAGCAAGCAAATCTTAATAATGTAAGACTTAAAAAAGAAACTAGACCTACTCCAGTTGGATATTTAAGGATAAATAAATTTTGGCTATGAGAAAGGGAAAGTGGAAATGAAAAGATTAGAGAAATCTGTAAATTAAGCATTAAGGAGAAAAGTAGCATATTCACATTTGGCTCAAAGAAAGAACAGGAGCTAAATTCAGAAAAGTATTGAAGGCAAGTTTAACTACAAAAGAATGAGGAAACATGAAAGACTGATGTATAGGAAAATAGGAAGTTATGATACTCAAGCACGACTAGAATGTCTATAGACATTTACAGAAAATGAATCAAACACACAACTCTGAGCACCTCATTTAGAGAACAGTGAAGTCCAGAGAACTAAGAAAATCCACAAGAACTAGAGTTAGAGAAACCAAGAAAACAAAAGAGGGCGGGTTAATATGGCTCAGTGGCTAAGAGCACTTACTGCTCTTCTACGAGACCCAGGTTCACTTCCCAGCACACATATCAGGTAGCTCACAACTGCCTGAAACGTCAGTTCCTGCATGAACATGATGCACATAAGCATACGGGCACACACACGTGCACATAAATACATAAACCTTTAAAAAAGCTAAATACACCACACAATGTACAGGGCTGCAGAGGAGAGAACTTAAAGGAAGGGTTTGCACTATGAATACAGCTTCGAGGGGCTAGAGAAATGGCTCAACAGTGAGGAACACTGCTCCTCTTGTACAAGATGAGGTTTGGCTCTTTTCTAACTCCAGTTCCAGGGCATCTGATGCCCTCTTCTGGCATCCTGCACACACGCACTTCATATAAACTCACGATTCATGTAGGCACAAGCATCATATAAACAGCAAGTAAATAATCTTTAAAAAAACTCATAGGAAAAAAGATACACATAAATATAAATAAATCTTTAAAAATATTACAGCTTCAAGCCAAAGCTAGGCAAGGTGGTCCACGTCTTTAACCCTAGAATTTTTGTTTGTTTGATTTTCGAAACAAGGTTTCTCTGTGTAACAGTTCTGGCTGTCTTGGAACTCACTCCGCAAACCAGGCTGGCCTTGAACTCACAAGAGATCTGGCTGCCTCTCTGCCTCCCGAGTGCTGTGTCTGGACCCACCACTACACTGTTTGTAACCCCAGAATTTTATAGACTGAGACAGAAGGAATGCTGTGATTTAAAGGGGCCAAACTGGCAGCCACCCTTTCAAAAATGAAACCAAACCAATAAAAAATGAACAAAACCATAAAGCTTCTGATAGCAAAATCCAGACTGTAAAGATGGTCAGAAGAGTCGATGCTGCAATGAGTCAAGATATTCATGAAGGGATGCAAGTCTGAAGGAGACATACAACTGAGCAATTATATGAGCTAGAAAGATACAAGCATAGTTTAGCCAGGCATCGTGGCACACATGTTGAATCAGAGCGATTGATCGAGAGACAGAGGCAGGGGTATTCCAGGCTAGCCAGAACTATTTGGAGATCCTGGCTCAAAACAAGAACAAACAAAACAAAAACCAACAACAAACAATAACAACAACAAAACAAAACAACTCAAAAGTCCCATAAAGATTGGGACAGGCACTCTTTTCTGTGTGTTCTGATAGGAGACCAAAGGGTGTTTATCAAATGGTTTGAAATTTTTTTAGTAATGGAGAGGGTCTGAGATCCACAAAGAAGTATAAGAAGGCTTGAGAACACAAGCAAATTTAGTAAGATGGCAGATTTTTTACAAGTTTCAGATATGTAAGGAAAGGTGAAGGTAAAAATTTCCATTAAAAAACTATTTCATATGCCGGGCAGTGGTGGCGCACGCCTTTAATCCCAGCACTTGGGAGGCAGAGGCAGGCGGATTTCTGAGTTCGAGGCCAGCCTGGTCTACAGAGTGAGTTCCAGGACAGCCAGGGCTACACAGAGAAACCCTGTCTCAAAAAACCAAAAAAAAAAAAAAAAAAAAAAAGACTATTTCATTATACTTCATAGGCTTATAAAGTGGTATATATGTATATGTAGCTATAATATTCATATATGAATATATTAGTATCTTTATCTGTAGATATAAACATATGAGCAAAGTTTTATACGCTTGTCCTAGTCAATATAATTATAGATGCTCTCTAATTTGCAAACTCACACAGTTCATTTATAGACTTTTACTTGTTTGAAGCTGTATAAATTACTTTGCTTTTGAAATGTCACAGGAGTAAAATGATTTTAAAATGCTGATTACAGACCGGAGAGATGTCTCAGTGCTTAAGAGCACTGGCTGCTCTTCCAGAGGACCCAGGTTCGATTCCCAGTATCCTCTTTTGGTCTCTCCAGCGCCAGGCAAGCACACAGTGCACAACATACATGCTCATGTACATCCTTTTCTTTTTTTTTTAAATGCTGCTTTAAAAGTTCTGTTTGAAGAATCATACACAGGTAAGAATTTAGAGGGGAAAACGAAAGTGGGGCTGGAGAGATGGCTCAGAAGAGCACTTGCTGCTCTTGCAGAAGATCTGAGTTCTTTTCTCAGCACCCACATTGTGACTCTGTAATTCTGTCCATAACTCCAATTCCAGAGGATCCAAAGAAGAAAAGGTCATCTGGCTTCGTGGATACCAACATGCACGTGGTTTAATTACATGGAGACATAAATACACAACAAATAAAATTAAACCTTAAAAAAAAAAAAAAAAACCCGAAATTGTAACCTCTTGGATTATACAAGACTAAAACCTCCTTTTAGTAAAAGCAAAACTGTCGAACAGAAAACAGTAAGTTTGAAGTGACTTAGCATTTGTAGAAAATCCAGTTATTACGTCCGACACCTGTCTCTACAACTTTAATCTGAAAGTGCTAAGGACCCTCATAGAAAAAGAAGCCCGCAAGCGGCTATACAACAGAAAGCCTGCGTTTACTACTAATTAAACTCAACTGCTGTTGTCTTAACATTTCGGGTTTGGTGAGTCCTTCCTATAAGCATTCCCCATCCATCCACTGTCAAATATAACTTTGAAATGCTGCAGTGAAGGGCAGGACACACGAAGGAAGTCGCCTGGGCCACTTCACATTTCACAAGTCGGATTCTGCGCCCCTCAGAAGGAGTTTCACAGTTTGGGGGGCGGGGAGGTGCCACCAGCTCAAGGACAGAGGAGGCAGTTGGGGATGGGCTCCAAGGCTGTGAAGGCAGACCACCCTGCCCGGGCCCAGAGATCACTCTCGAAGCTCCCTCTCAAGGGATGCCCACTCGAGAAAGGGTCCCACACCGGTTCCCCCGAGGGAACCAGTGAGTAGGTACTCACTGTCGATGTCCTCGATGAGGCTGGCGGTGCCGGGCATATAGTTCATTTTGAGCTCTCTCTGCACCGAACGGACGCGAGGGCGTCCAGTCGCCCGTCGGCGGGACGCGGACGGGAACCCGCCGCTCACCTGCACCTCAAACACCGCTAGTCGCCGGAAGCGTTTCAGGTTACCCCACCCACTTCCGGTATCGCCTGTCCATCCACCGAAAGAGGCGTGCCGGGCGTACAGTCGCAGACAACGTTTTCTTCCTCTCTAGTCAGTGAAGTGAAGTCCAGGTCGCAAGGACGGAGGACAGGCGTTTCCTCACGCGTGTCAAGCGCTGTTCCTCGCCTCGTTTTCCTGCTCCGAGGCCCGGGTTGACGGGTACGGTGCATGACCGCTCGGCGCTCGGCGTGCAAGGGGCGGGACCGGCTCGGAATTGGCTGTAGCCATCCTACCCCTCCTTCGCCGCCCGCCAATACCTGTCGCCTGTAGGCGCCTGCGCAACCGGACGGCCGTGGGGGGCGGGAAGCGCTTCGCGGCAGCGGAGCCCATGTCGGCCCTGAGGCGCTCGGGCTACGGCCCCAGTGACGGCCCTTCGTACGGCCGCTACTATGGACCCGGGGGAGGCGATGTCCCGGTGCACGTCCCTCCGCCCTTATACCCTCCTCTTCGCCCGGAGCCTCCCCAGCCTCCGGTTTCCTGGCGAGGGCGCGGGGGCGCCCCGGCCGAGACCACCTGGCCGGGAGAAGGCGCAGGTGGCGATGGCTACTACCCCTCAGGAGGCGCCTGGGCAGAACCGAGCAGAGCCGGAGGAGGCCACCAGGTAAGCTTCAAAATCTTTTCCGGGGCTCTAGAAGGGAAGTCTTGGGCGGAGGTGAGGACATTTGGGGGTTTTACACTTAGGGTTTGTTACGACTCGGGTTTCTGATTTGTTCTTCTGGGAAGGGTGCAGAGACGAGGACTGGAGATGTGAGGGGATATCTGCTTGGGTTCCATTTGTCCCTTCGTTTTTACTTCAGCCATCATATAAGTGTGCCTGTTACCACGGAAAAAAAAACCCGAAAAATTATTCTGCGCTGACTTCTAAGCTTAGTAGCAAGCTGCAGGATCTCTCTCCCGAGAGCGTAGGTTAGCGTGATTGGGCTGTAACAATTTATCCTGCGTGGCTAGGGGAGCTGCAGCCCCAGTCGTTACTCAGCAGCCCCTCCCGCGGGCAAGGGATCGGAACAGGGCGGGCTGATCATCTAGTTCCTTATCACTAAAGCTTTGCCTGGAATTGAATCAGGAATAATCAATGTTGTAAAGTACCTTTATGTTCTATTTAATCATTACAAGACTGCAAGATAGATGTTATTAATGCTTACCAGTTTTTGAATGAAGAAGGCTCTGAGAGACCAACTTACTGAATATGTTTGGACCTGTAACATTTTATTACTTGCATACATGCCAAAAATGTGTTTCTATTTTTCTCCTTGTATGGGGCTATCATTCTAGGGTGGTGGCATACATCTTTTGGCCTTCATAACATTCTTATTTGCTGAAAATTAATTATAAAATTCTCACACATCCGTGATGGGATTGTAAAATAGTACAGTGCTTTGGAAAATATCTGGGTCGTTCGTAAAACTTCTGACAGAATTAATTTATGATCTAGCAGAATCTACTTGTAAGTATACTCAAGAAATGGAAAACAAGGGGTGGTATATGCATTTAATCCCAGCACCCAGGAGACAGAGGCAGACCAGCCAGCCTGGTCCACATAGATATAATGAGTTCCAGGACAGCCAGGGCAACATGGTGAGACCCTGTCTCAAAAAAAGAACAACAACAAAAAGAAAAGAAAAAGAAAAAAAGAAAAAGAAAACCTGTCCACATAAGAAGATTTAATACATCTTTTTAGTATCATTAATGATATTGGCCAAAAATTGGAAATAAGTTGTATAGTTATCAACTCATTGCTGGATTAACAAACATGACTTACATTTTGGAACATAACATCTAGAAAGGTATGAATCCCCCCCCCCCAATATTTGTTTCCACATGGAATGAATCTTGAATAGATCATGCGTGGTGGCTGTAGTCACAAGGATTGCATTTCATATTGTGTGATTCCATTTATATGTAGTGCCCATATCAATTCCTCGAGACGGGCTGCCAGGGTTGGGGACTGGAAGGAAGTGTTGCAAAACTGGGCTTTGAGGTGATACAATGTTCTGAGGTTGGTGAGGATGGTTTCACAAATCTGAGTATCCTAAAAACCACTGAATTGTACGTTTTAAAAGGGTAGGCTAATTGTTTCTCTAAAAACTGTATAAGAGTGAAACCATGTAGCATTCAGAAGTTAGCTGGAAACAAGGACCGTTTTCTCTGTGTTGATTCAGTAAGTCTGGATGAGATAAGTAGGCCAATGGATCTACTTTAATCACAGGATCTAGAGATGAAGGACTCAGCCTTTAAGTGCCCAAATTAAAGATGAGGAAAAGGAGTCGAGCTTTAAACTGGCTTCTATCGAGTTTGCTATATTATCAAACTAAAAGACCGTTATGTTAAGGAAAGGCTTGCAAAAGTCCAAGTTCAGCATCACCTAGGGAGCTGTGAGGTTTGGAGTAGATCTGTGCATACAGGGCAGTTGTGGGGCTAGAGAAGTTTGAGATAACCTGGAAACGTGCAATGGGGGTCTGTGAATTTTGTTTTGTTTTGTTTCAAGACTGGGTTTCTCTATGTAGCCCCGGCTATTCTGGAACACCATCTGTAGACCAGGCTGGCCTCCAACTCACAGAGATCCACCTGCCTCTGCTTCTGCCTTTGCCTATGCATGTTGTCATAGATGTATCTGTGAAATTTTAAGTACAGGACTAAGAAGATGGCACACCTTTCGCTGGGCTTTCGATCCCTAGAACCCACATAAATGTTGGGTAGCTGGGGTGGCTCATCTGTAATTTTATCTTTAGAAGGCTGAGAAGGATCCTCAGAGCTAGCTGGCTGGCAAAACTAGCTGGCCAGGTAGGAGAGCTCTGGGTGTGATCAAGAGATGGTGCCTCATGGAGTGAGGTAGAAGGGCTATTGAAGGAGTCAGGCTTGGGCCTCTATATGCATGTGCATCCTGCACAGGTATGTCCCCATACCACTAAGACTTGACTATTAATTAATTTTTCCAAGACAGGGTCTCTTGTATCTTAGGCTGGCCTCGAACAAACTATGTAGCCAAGGACGATCTTGAATTTTTCAGCTTCTTACCTCCACCTCTCAAATGATGAGATTATAGGTTATCCCCACCCTTCTTGGTTTTTAAATTAACATATTTAAAACAGCTGGTGGTGGTAGTGCATGCCTTCAGTCCCACCATTTGGGAGGCAGAGGTGGATCTCTGCATTCAAGACCAGTCTATTCTACACAGCAAGTTCCCAGGATAGCCAGGCCTCATAGAGAAACCCTGTTTCCAACAAAACAAAACTAACCACAAAACAACCAAACAAAATTAATATATTTAAATATGGCACAGGATAAAATTGGAAATCTACTACTTTCAACCATTTTTTTATTTTAAGAGAATGTCCAGGGCTGGAGAGATGGCTCAATGGTTGCTCTTCCAGAGGACCTGGGTTCAATTCAGCATCCACATGGCAGCTCACAACTGTCTGTAACTCTAGTTCCAGGTGGTTCTTCTGGCCTACTCAGGGACCAGCCACACATACAATTTTTATCTCATTGTCATGGTTCTTGGTTAGCCACCGGAACTGGATGGTAAAATCCTGTTGTTGAAGACACCACATACTTTGTTTGCAGGACATAGAGAAATCAAAGTGAAACTGAGCTGGAAGCTTTCTCTCTTCTGGCTAATTTTCATAATGTCTGGAGTCGTTGCCTAGGCTGCATGAGAGAAAAAGTTCATGAATAGTCTTAGCTAGATATGTATGTTAGTGTCCAGGAATTGCCTCACAAACCACACAAACATCTATCGTGATCACCCAGGGGTAGTTTATTCAGCATATGTCCCAGGACTGGTCCACCAGGGCCACGGTCCAGATTTGGGCCCCAAGTTAAGATTCTACAGGGTTTTTAGGCCCCAAATCCTTAAACATCTGTGCCAAGTTATTCCACCAATCAGGATTTAGACATAGGATTTCATTAGGACTAAGTCTTTGTTGTACATTTATCCTGCTTCCATTGGTTGGGGGTTCATTCAGCTGTGGCAGAGGGCTCGCTTTGTCTTAACTTGTCTACCAGGATAGGACTTGTCTAAACATTCATATCTTAACTTGCCAACCAGGATGTCAATTACCCACATACATGTCTTTCTGTCAAGTAGAATATCAGTTCCCAGGGAGGTCTTGGGAAGTTACAACCACTACTCAAAATGGAAATCTTGTTCCAAATAGTTTCTTATATTACTGCAGGTGTCTCTCTTATGTTGGGGTCCATCCCAGGGGTAGCTTATAAAGGCAAGTACATAGGTGCAGGAAGTGCTGTTGGGTGGTTGGTTCGGGTCCAAGCTTATTGTGGGTAACTATACAAAACAGTTCTGATTTCTATTGTGATTAGTTTCCAAGGGCACAGAACATAACAGAATATGTAATCAACTTGGCATTAGAAAGTTTTCTAGGAACAGCAGAAACATGTGAGAAAGTTTCCCTATAAATGGCAGGCTAGCCAGGTAACTGTTAACCTAGGCCTTAATATTTTACCTGGATTCTAACAGTAGATTCATGCTAAACCACTAACTTGCCTGGCAAAATGTGCCTACCAGTGTGATGGAGTGGCATGACTATTGTAGGGTTCCTGAACACGTTGTGTTTGAGTCTCACTCTACAGAAGAGAATTCATGCCTGGTACTGTAAGCCTGTTCAGAACCCTATTGCTGGGGAGGTCATAGACCCTAATGGGAAAACTGCTACTATTGTTCTTTTCCTAAATGGACAAATGTGCCCACCAAAGATCTTCCTTCTAATTATGTTTATGTTCACAGATTAGTGCTATTCTCAGGTTTGGTGAAGGATTTGTTAGTGTTGGTAGTGGTAATGGGGAGGGAGGGTGTGTGTGTGTGTGTGTGTGTTGTAGTGGGTCCTCGGACTCAAAACTGGTTACTGTGCTGAAAAAAGTCACTGTTGAATGCTCAGCCCTAAAGAGCATTTTATCCCCTCCAAGGGTCAAAGAACGGAAGTGGGAGTGGGAAGAATGTAAGAGCCAGAGAAAGGAAGGAGAAAGGTGTTATGAAAGGATCTTCTGGGTATTGGTTGATGAACTCACAGCTGCTGTGATTGCCTGTATAGGACCTCCACATCATTCAGCTCAGCAGCATTCCATCATTGGTAGAGGAGAGGCTCATTAGGCCCCACCTTTTTGAGGATTTATAGGTCATAAACAGGAGTTGGTAGAGAGTGGCTGACTAGGCACTCCCCCTTCCAGAGGAGAATGACAGCTAATAGTTACTGGGGATGAGTTGGGGTAGTCTTCAATAATGTAGTCACTGTTAAGTAGTCTGTGCTCCTGTAAATAACCCCTCATCCATGCTCATGTGAGCAACAGTAATTAAATGTACTCAAGAGATTTGAGGTGACAAAAAAAAAAGTGAGACTGTTCTGAAGAGTGAGAATGTGAGCCTACTGACTGACTGTGTAATTGTTAGCAGTGCTGAGTGCCCGCTTGAGTCTTATGGTAATAGTGTAATGGTAATAGTGTAAAGTGAAAACAGGAGGAGTGCTTGGCGCAGGGCTGCAATCCCAGCTTTTGAGGTAGCTTAAGGGGGATAGAAAATCTCAGGCCAGACTGGCAACTCCATAGAGCCCTGTCTCAAAATAAAATAGCAAATGGCTAGGGATGTACCTCACTGGTAGAACGCTTGTCTAGCATCGAAAACTCTGGGTTTTATCTCCAGTATGAGGAGAAAAAAATCCAAACTAAACAAACAAACTAGAGCCCTGCTTGCATTTCCTCTACACAGCTGATAACTACATTTCAGTGTGGGTTTTTTGTGAGGTGAGTCTGGCTGAAGAAAGAAAATCAAGAAACTATAGTGTTAGGAAGCTGAGTCAGGAAGAGAGGAAGTGAATAGTGTGGAGGATCCTGGTAGTTAAACTGAACCTTATAGATTCACCTGGAGGGATTGACCCTTAGAGTCTGAAGATTTAGGCTTGGGTTTACCACATGTAAGACCGTCGGCTTCAGCGCTTGTCTTCTTGGTAGAGAGCATAGATATACAATAACTCTAGGTTTAATCCAGCATAACCAACAAACCACAATACCCATCTACATAAAAGAAATATAAGTGGTTTTTTATGAGCCAAAAGTGCCCTTAAACTAAGTTCAAAGCAAAATAGCTCACCTTTCAGAAGAATAAACACATTGTGTGTTCAGCTAGACAGTCAGAAAGGTTTAAAAATTGGTTTGGAGGTTCCTTACAAGAGTTAGTGCCTTATTGCAATTTATTTGAAGACAAAGCCTGAAAAAATGATACTATCACAGCTAGAGTTACACCTTCCAGTGGTGATTGTTCTATATGAGCTGATGGTACTAAAGTTAAAGCAGAAGGCTTGGCTGTAGGACAAAGTACTGGAATAAAAAAAATAAGATTTATAGAAATACTTGTGTAGTAATTAATAGTTTTGTGTTCCATTGTTAGGTAAGTATAATTCTAAACAGTGATGAATAACTTATTTTGTACTAGTTAAACAAGGTAAATATTTCATATCTGAATGTTTGTGACCAGAAGTATTTCAGGTTTCAGATTTTTAAAAGCATAAAACATGAGTTATTTTGAAGGCAGGACCCGAATCTAAACATAAAATTTATTTATGTCTAACTTTTACATGTGGCTTTGAGGGTAACTGTATAGCATTTTAATGCCCCTGCATTTTGTTTGTTTTGCTGAGCTGGGAGCCTCTTAGTCAAGTGCTCTACCATGGAGCCACACACCCATTATCTGCATTTGACTGCAGCTCATCAGATGAGATCAAGTATGAATTTTTCCTCCTGGGATATTATATCAAAGCTCTAAATGTCCAGAATTAGAGCAGATTGATTTCAAATTTTCAGATTGGGTATATTCAAAATGTACTAATGAGAGGTAGCGACTAAAGTGGACAAAGGCAAACTACTGTCTCTGGTTTTACTAGTCATGGTGAGGTATTCCTTTCCTTATCATTTCAAGTCATGTGCCATATAATGCATAAGACCAGTCTTTTACCAGATAGTCAATAGTTGTTCTGGACCATGTGGCTTACTTTGTAATTTATCGTCTTAAATAATGATTAAAAGAATGCTTCTATACTGCAGCTCCTTTTTTTGTCTGTTCTTTTTGATTCTTCTAATTTTGCCTCCTGTTAGAAGTATTTGTTTTACTTGTTTTGCTGTCTAACTGGTAGTAAGTGTGAATTAGACATGTTAATGCTCCTTGTAATTCTAGCACTGGAAGGCAAAGGCAAGAGGGTTACAAGTTTGAGGCCTTGGTGGTATAGCAAATTTCAGGGAAACTCTGTTGCAAAAGGAAGTATGAACAGCAGAAAGAATGCTGTTTAACTTGTTTCTCTTTTTCCCTAGGAGCAGCCACCATACCCTGGCTATAATTCTAACTACTGGAACTCTGTGCGACCCAGGGCTCCATACCCAAGCACGTACCCTGTGAGGCCAGAGTTACAAGGCCAGGTATGCTTGAAAATTAGCAGGTTTTCTTTCTTTTCCTTTTCTTTCTTTGTTGTTCTTTCTTTGTTTCTTTCTTTGTTTTGTTTTGTTGTTTCTGTGTCCTGGTTGTCCAGGAATTCACTCTGTAGATCAGACTGGCCTTGAACTCACAGAAACTTCTCCTCTTGAGTGCTGTAATTACCTCTCAGCTTTCTTTTCTTTTTTAAAGACAGTTTTATGAAGCACAGGATAGCCTTGGACTTCTTGACCCTTGACCCTCTTAAGTGCTAGGATTATAGACCTCTTACCACACCAGTTTTATTCATTGTTCAGGGCTTCTTGAACACTAGATAAGCACTCCAGCAGTCTTCAACTAAAGCGATTATTGGCATATAGTAAGTATATGATAATGGCTCTCACTGTGACATTTTCCTCTTTTTTTCAGTCTTTTCCTTCACCCTACTCCTCCCAGCTGTCTCCACCCCCCCTCCCTATGTACCTAACTTCTTGTTCTTTCAAAAACAAAAACATAAAAAGAAAAGAGAGAAAATAAAAACAAACACCTATAAAACAAAAACACTAAAATGAACCCTCAACAAAACGTGGAGTTTGTGTTGGCCAGCTCCTAAACTTGGGTTTGACCTGGTGTGTGGTTGCTACACCTGGTGTCAACTCCATTTGGAGAAGCTGATTTCTCTTTCCCAGCATGTACCAACTGCAGAGAGCTTCTTGGTAAAGGGTAGGAGTTTGTGTCCACTTGCCCTTTTTCTTTTGTTAGGGCATGAGTATGTTGATAAAGTTTCTCTGTGTAGCCCTGGCTGTCCTGGAACTCACTGTATAGACCAGGCTGGCCTCAAACTCACAGAAATCTGCCTGCCTCTGCCTCCCTAGTGCTGGGATTGAAGATGTGTGCTACCATGCCCACTGTGCTGGAGTGGGTGCCTTCTGAAAGATCCTTTTGCCCAGGATAGCACCCAGACTTGATGTCCCCCCAATTTCTGACTTTATTGAGATCAAGTCACATGACACATTTATGAGAACTATTTCTGTAGGAAATATTTCGTGAACAGTGTGATGACAAAATGAAGATGTCTCTTTTCAGGGACCATCTTTTGAGGCCGCAGCAGCAAGTGGAGGTAATGCCAGCTCAGAAAAGGCACCAACTTCTTTGCTAGCAGGAATATCAGAGTGGCTTAACTAGAAATGGAGGAAAAGTGACCAGCCACACCCTGTAGCCAAAGTGGTGGAAATGGGGTCCATTTAGACGAGTGAGTTTTAAGTTGCTAGATGCCTGGCAGATCAGCTATGTGCTGCAGCTCGTCTATTAATGCTGCCCTTGTTCTAATGGCATGCAGGTTCAGTCAGGAAAAGTAGTAGCACCAGAACTTTGTGTCAGGATATCTGGAGCCATCCAGTATTTGGCTGGGATAAAGGACAACAAGGTAGTTGTAGCTATTAACAAACACCCAGAAGTTCCCAGTTTCCAAATAAGATATGAAATAGTCACAGATTTATTTAATGGTTCCTGAGATACTGAAGGGAAAAAAAAATAGGTCAAGGTCATAGTCATGCCTTAAAACAACTGTCAAGGTGGCTTATTTCTTTACTCCCAGCACTTGGGAGGCAGAGGCAGTTGATTCTCTGAGTTGGAAACCAACCTGATCTGCAGAGGAAGTTCCCAGACAGCCAGGGCTACACAGAGAAACTCTGTCTCAAAGAACCAAAAAAAAAAACATAAAAGAGAGAAAGAAAAGGAAAGAAGGAAAGAAACTATCAGTATTCTGCTGAAATCATAGAAATTATAGTTTTAGGGAAAAATTCTAACAGCAGACACAGTGTCCTTTGATGAACCGATTATTATATTCCTTTTTAATTATTTGTAGTTCCAAACAGTTATTTTGTAAAATTTTCTAATTCTGTAATATATAATAAAGCTTTTTAAAATGTAAATTAACTTATTAATGCAAGTGCATTAAATATCTGGAAGCTGGGTATGGTGGCACATCTTTACTCCCAGCACTCCGGAGGCAGAGGCAGGCGGATTTCTGAGTTTGAGGCCAGCCTGGTCTACAGAGTGAGTTCCAGGACAGCCAGGGCTACACAGAGAAACCCTGTTTGGAAAAAACAAAAAAAGAAAAAGAAAAGAAAAAAGATGTAGAGGCAAAGATAAGGAGAGTCACAAGTTCAGCACTAGCAGAAGCTTCACAGAGAATTCCAGAATAAGACCCTTTTTACACAGACAGACATAGAAAATAACTTGGGGAGTGCACCTTAAGCCTTTCCTCCGTCATCTGTTCACACCTGAAGCCATCACACCTTTTAAATGTTTAAATTCAGTTTTTCATGGTCTGTGTGTGTGTGCGCATGCGCGCGTTGGTTGGAGTGTGCCATAATGCACTTGAGGAAGTCAGGAGAGAGCTTTTTCACTGGATCAAGGGATTAAGCTCATGTCATTAGGCTTGTAAAACCAGCACTTTTACCCATTAAGCTATCTCTACTGTCCCATTGCACACTTCTGTGTTTGCTTGTCTTGTGCAATTTACAGACTCAGTGGCAGGAACTTCTTTGTTCTCACCCCCATAGCTCTCAGCCTTTCGAGTACTGGAATTATGGGCCTGTGACCACCATACTCAGCTTCTTCCTCATTTTCTTTCATGTTAAGGAAAATTTCAAAGGTAGGAACAAATGTTCCTCTCAGCCTCAAGAAGTCTCAATACTTGACCATATTGTATTTATCTTTGGAGCGTTTTGAAACAAATACCAAGTAGTGTAGTTTTGTTGCTTATAAATAAACTTAAGTATGTTATTATAAAACAACAAAACAAAAAACCCTACCAGTTTAAATGAGACTGTCCCACAGAGACTCTGACATTTGAACAGTTGGTTCCCAGTTGGTAGTAATTTGGGGAGGTTTAAGAGGTATGGTCTTGCCAGGCAGTGGTGGCCACGCTTTTAATCCCAGCACTCAGGAGGCAGAGGCAGGCGGATTTCTGAGTTCGAGGCCAGCCTGGTCTACAGAGTGAGTTCCAGGACAACCAGGGCTACACAGAGAAACCCTGTCTCGAAAAACCAAAAAAAAAAAGAGGTATGGTCTTGTTTGAGGAAGTGTGTGTGTCACTGGGGGTAGATTTTGATAAAGACTGGAGCCACTCCCAGCTTGCTTTTTCTGCTTTGTGCTTATAATTTAAGATGTGAGCTCTTGGGGTTGGAGAGATGGCTCAGTAGTTAAGAGCACTGGCTGCACCATGTGGGTGCTGGGTTCAATTCCCAGCACCCACATGGTAGCTTACAACTGTCTGTAAGAGTTCCATGGGACCCAACACCTTCACACAGATATACATGCAGGCAAAACACCAGTGCACATAAAATGAAAGTAAATATGAGAGACAGAGAAGAGAGGGAGGAGAGAAGAGAATTCTTAGCTTACTGCTCCAGCTTTATGCCTCTACTCCACGATAGTGGGACTAAGCCTCTGAACCAAAAACCCAAATAAAGCCTTCTCTTAATTGGTCATGTGTTTATCCAACAGAAAAGTGACTAATACGTATAACATGATTAAAAGTTTACAAAGAAGTGCCAGCAAGATAACATAATGGGAGAGGTGATTGTTGCTGAGTCTCATCACCCAAGTTCAGTTTCTGGAACCCACATGGTGGAAGAGACGACTCTTACAGGTGCCCTCGTGTGTAGCATGTGTTCCCACCACTATCACCCACACAACACACACCTTCATTTCCAGCACTCAGGAAGCAAAGGCAAAAGGAATGAGTTCAAGGCCAGCCCTATGTACATAGCAAGTTCAGGCCAGCCAAGCCACATAATGAGACCCTGTCTCGAAAAGAAGTGAATAAATAAATGTAAAATCAAGGCAAAAGATTTTATGTACAAGGAAACAATTCTAAAATTAAATCTACTTGTTTTCAACAATAAGTTGAATAACATTTCTTAAAAGAATAATTCTTGGGGCTAGAGAGATGGCTTTAATGGTTAAGAGTCCTGGCTGCTTTTCCAGAGGACCTGGGTTCAAGTCCCAGTACACACATTTCAGCTTACAGCTTGCTGTAATTCCAGTTCCAGGAATCTAACACCCTCACACAAGACAAACATGTAGGCGAAAACACCAGTGCAGCAGGCAAAACACCAATACATATGAAATAAAACTAAGTAAATTAAATTAAAAAAAAAATTAGAATAGTGAGTCCTTAATCTATTTAGTCATTTGATTACCATGGGGCATTTAGGTTCTGTGATATTTTATGTAACTCATTTTTTAAAAGTGTTACTTATTTTTACATTTGTGTGTGTGCGCATATGTATGTATGTTTCACCTGCTTGTACATGTTTACCACATGCATATGCAGTGCCTGTAGAATCTAGAAGGGCATCAGAATTCCAGGAAGTAGAATTACTAATGGTAGTGAGCTGCCATGTAGGTACTGGAAACTGAATCTGGGTTCTCTGGAAGAGCAGTCAGTGCCCGCTAACTGCTGAGCCATCCCTCTATCCCTGTACTGTTTTGTGTTATTATACTTGACAGTTGCATACTTGACAGCTTTGTACCTGTGCTTTTTCCTAGTGAGTGATTTCCTTGGGAAGCTGGAGTACAGACCAGAAAGTCACATGGAGTTTTATCAAATCTTGACCTTTGTGTTCTATTAAGGAGTTCTTTTTTTTTTTTTTCCCAGACTGAAAACATCAAGGGCTTATGAGGATATATTCCTTATGAGGATATATTCCCTGACTCTTTATTCTTTTATTGTCCCTGGCCACACATGCAGTTCTTTAGGCATTTGTATTTTGTTTTTCTTGTCTTGTTTCTAAAACAGGTCCTACTAATGTAGGCCAAGGTCTTCTGCCTCATTACCTCCGACTCATCTTCCTTGGTGCTGGGATTACAGGTGTATATACACAATTAGAGTTCCTCCCCTCCTCAGATAGGATCTCACTGTGTAGACTACTAGCTACAAACTTGAAATTCTTCCTGGTACATCTTGCTGGGAGTTATGGTTACAAGAAAACGTGATTCTGTGTGTTTACTATTTTAAAAAGCTAAAGTGAAACTAGGGAGATAGTTCAGTGGACAAAATGCCCTCCATGCAAACGTGACCTGAGTTTGGATTCCCAGAGCCACATAAAGGCTGCATTCCCATGTGTCTGTATTCCCTAACCTGGAGTTTAAAACAGTGAATTAAAGGCCTGTGTCAAACAAGTTCAAGGGCAAGTGGAAGACAAAGACCTACTATCTAGATTGTCCTCTGACCTCCACAAGCATGCTGTGACACACGCATGCATCCTCCAATTCACACACACACACACACACACACACACAGAGAGAGAGAGAGAGAGAGAGAGAGAGAGAGAGAGAGCACAAATAGTAGAAAGCATTATAAAGAGTTGAAGTTTAGGGCTTAGTTTTAATCTCATTTGGAGCATTAAGCAGGATTCTAGATATGAGCAATGTAATAGTCTAGGTAGGTGATTTAAAACCACAGGAAAAAGGATCAGCAATGTATCTTAGAGGTAGCACACTTGTTGACACACACAAAGCCCTGGGTTTAGTTTGAAACACTGTTTAAAACAATAACCACCTATAATAAAGCACAGTAGTAAGCACTGTAGTGAAGAGTTTCTGTTATCTGTTGTTGTCAGGAAGGCAGGTGGTTGCTTAGTTCAGCATAGACTGGGTCATTTCTCAAACTCATTAGAATACTTATAATAATGTAGTCACCAGCTGTTGAACAAATTGTTTAGGCATGCAGTTGTGAATTAAATGTAAGAAAATGTTTGAGGGGCCGTTGCTTCTCACTTTGTCATCACAATGTAGTCTTCCATAACTTACAGTCCTAGCCTGAGTTCAGTACCTGGCGTGTGAGTAGAGCGAATAGAGAAGAGAAAGAGCACCTCATAGATTGCTTCCATGGCTTAGGTGGTCTTCAGTTACTGACACCTTGACTTTCCAAAGTTTCAAGGTTGAACATTAAGGACTTTTTAGTCCTTCAACCCATTCATCTTTTCCTTGATGATTATCTTTTTTTCCAGAGTCTGAATTCTTATGCAAATGGAGCATATGGTCCACCTTACCCTCCTGGCCCTGGAGCCAGTACTGCCTCTTACTCCGGGGCTTATTATGTACCTGGCTATGCTCAAAGCAATTATTCCACAGAAGTTCCGAACACCTACCGTTCACCTGGTAACAGCCCAACTCCAGTGTCTCGTTGGATGTATTCCCAGCAGGACTGTCCAACAGAAGCACCTCCTCTGAGGGGTCAGGTTCCAGGATATCCTGCTTCACAGGTAAGCAGTTTCCCATGAGGGGAAAAAAAAAAGCCTGTATCTCCTGAATTTTAAACAGTGGAAAGTTACCCATTTACACTAGAGCTGTTTGAGAACACAACTAGAGCCATACACATTGAGCACACTTTTAACCCCAGTCCTCATGAGGCAGATGCAGGACCATTCAAGACTACATTGTGTGACCTTATCTCAAAACAAAATACTGTAGGTACTCAGAGATTGTTTGACAAGTGAAGGAAGGTGTTTCTTTTATATTGATGCCTAAATGGATTTGGCTGAAGAGACCTTAAAAATATCATGATTATAATTCTTTTAATCCTAACATATTTGTTATTTGTGTGCATGATAGGAGTTGTGAGGGATGACACATGTGTACCACAGTCCTTGTGTAGAGGTCAGAGGACAACTTTGTGGACATGGTTTCTCTTTTCACGTTCTGTGGGTTCCAGGGATCAAATTCAGGTCTCCAGACTTGCATAGCAAGTGCCTTTACCCTGAGCCATCTCTCCAGCCCTCCCTTTATTTATTTATTTATTATTTATTTATTTATATTTCTTGTTTTCCTTCCTTGAGACCAGGTCTCACTATGTAGCCCTGGGCACCTAGAACTACCTTTCCAGGCCTAGCTGGCCTCAAACTCACAGAAAATTGCCTACCTTTCCCTCCTGAGTGCTGGGCTAGAGACATATGCCGCTTCACCTGGCTCATCTTTTGTTCTCTCTTACTTTCGTTATTTTTAAATCCATACTCTCGTGGCTCATGTGCATGAATGCAGGTACTCACAGAGGCCACAAGTGAGCACTCCTGGACCTGGAGTGATGGGTTTGAGAACCACCTGATATGGTATCTAGGACTTGAACTTGGATCCCCTGGAAGAGCAGTGTGTGCTTTTAACCACTGAGACATTTCTCCAGCCCCCATAAAATTTTTGTAATAAATCTTTAGTTGTTGCTTGAAACTTTCCCTAACTTGATCATTTCTAATGCTATTAGGTGTATATAAATATGCTGTGAGTATACCAAGCTTATTTCTGTTTGTTTCGAGAACACTTCACTGTTTTACAGTGTATGGAATCATTTATCTGTAGTGTTTATGGAAAGTACATACTTCATCCAGTGAGTTTGAAGACTAACTCATGAGTCTTTGACCAACTCTGTTCTTTGTTTTGGAAGCCAGGTTTTCTCAGGTGTGGAGAATTGTTGGTAACTGACAATGAGTTACTAGCAGGTCAGGACCTGTCTGTGCTGTTTTTATTACTTTTAAGCTTTGTGTTTTTAAGCAGTGACGAACCAGCATAATAGCATATTTGTTTTTCCCAATCTAGAACCCGGGAATGGCCTTACCCCATTACCCTTATGGAGATGGCAACCGCGCTGTGCCACAGTCAGGAGCGACTGGACGGCCACAAGATGATGCATGGGTTTCTAGTGCGTACGGGATGGGAGCCCGTTACCCTTGGCCTTCAGCTGCACCCTCAGCCCCCTCTGGGAACCTGTACATGACGGAAAGTGCTTCACCATGGCCCGGCAACAGTTCTCCTCAGCCACCTCCTTCTCCCCCACCCCAACAGCCTAAGGTAGGAGGCCTACCGAATGCTCTTGTTTTGATCTCTAGGCAATTAAGAGAACACACGATGATACTTCTCTGTATTAGTCTGTTACATGCAAAAAACTTGATGGGTACTACCCTACAGCATCATGTTAGCTTAATTAGTTTTCTCTTATAGACAATATTGTTTGGGTTTTTTTTTTTTGTACTTTTTTCATTATTTTTTATGTGTATGGATATACTGGCTGCCTGTATGTCTATGGGTCACATGTGTGCTTGATGCCCTTGGAGGCCAGATCCCCTGGAACTGGAGTTACAGACAGTTATGAGCTGCCTTGTAGCTTCTGAGAATCAAATTTGGGTCCTTGGGAAGAGCAGCCAGTGCTCTTACCTGCTGGCCATCTCTCCAGCACCATATCTTGTTTTAAAAGACAGGAAAATGCTTCTTTTCGGCTGTGATTCTAACTGAATATTAAATAGAATCAAGGGATGTGTTTTACAGCCTCACGATATGTGGGAGGGAAGACAGTGAGAAGTAGCACACTCTAGCTGTGTGCTGGGCTTTACACACGCCACAGACACACTAGCTTGTGTGCTGGGCTTTACACACGCCACAGACACACTCTGCAGGCTTTTACTATTTGGTGAAAACTTAGGATTAAGTCGCTGGATGACTGTGAGGTAGTAAGATGGTTGGGGAGTGGTCATAGAATGACTTGCAGTGAGGTAGAGCCCAACCGTCATATTCACGGATTCTGCGCCTCTCGCTTGAAAGGGCTCTCCCTTTCTCTTCTAACAGTGTTGGTCTCTGATGGTTATGTAGGAGTCAGTTTTGTTGGAATCTTTTCAAGTACTTTCCTTGTTGGTAAAAGATGTGTACTAACATACCTGATGTTGACAGCTTTCTATTAAAACTGCTTTTGTCTCCTTTCTGTCTTCCCATTCCAAGGATTCCTCGTACTCCTATAGCCAGTCGGGTCAAGGCGTAAGCCGGCACAGCTTTCCCTGCAGCGTCCATCAGTATGAATCTCCGGGAGCAGTGAACAATGATAACTCAGACCTTTTGGATTCTCAAGTCCAATACAGTGCTGAGCCTCAGTTGTATGGGAATGCCAGCAGTGAGCATCCCAGCAACCACGTTCCGAGTAATAATCTCCCGGAAGAGTGTTTCTCTTCAGATGAAGGCACTCCTCCAAGTATTAAAAAAATCATTCATGTGCTAGAGAAGGTCCAGTATCTTGAGCAAGAAGTAGAAGAGTTTGTAGGAAAAAAGACAGACAAAGCATATTGGCTTCTGGAAGAAATGCTGACAAAGGAACTTTTAGAACTGGATTCTGTTGAAACTGGGGGCCAGGACTCTGTCCGTCAGGCCAGGAGAGAAGCTGTTTGTAAGATCCAGGCCATACTGGAAAAATTAGAAAAAAAGGGATTATGAAATACTTTGGAATACAGGGGAAGCCTGTTACTGATTTGGCCAAAGAACTCTTTTGAAATGCCTGTTGTGACAAGAAGCAACACATTCCAACCTTCTTCTGACCTAAAACTTGAAAGGAAAAAAACTGGAAAAGCCGGCAGAGGAATGGAAGAGCAGCAGTGACAAGATTCTTTTCAGTTTTCAGATGATTGAACATAACAGGAAACTGGAATTATCAGTATTGCCAAGTAGATCTACTCCTTAAGAAACCCATGGGGGTCTGTAGGCTGCTGCTTATCAGATCTCATGAGGGAGATAGACTTTCTGTAACAGGTTGTCAAAAACCTAATCAGAGACAAACAGGTTGTTTTGTAAGCATCTGGACTGTCACATTTTTGTGCATTGTGACTGCATATACTTTATGTGTATATTATAGCTTAGACTCTTGGACCTCTGTTCTGTTTTCTTACCTGCAGGTCACAAATGTAATACTATTCTACTTCGTACATTTTGTAGTAATATGTTTAATATAATCAAATATTGGCAGCCAGATAGATGAACAGTTCTGAATGAATTCATATCCTTTTACCACTTGATTATATTGCAGTGTATAGTGGGCTCCTAAAGTCATTGTCTCCCTTTCTGTGTAGCATGTTCCATTCCGTTCTTCCCACTTCTGCTTTTCATGATGGGGAAGGTGACTCTAAAAGTTACATTAACATAAGAATGACAGTGTTCGTGACATTCTTTGCTTTGTTGTATTTGGATAAAGATTCACTTTGAATTTTTTTTTTTTTTTTTAAGAAAAGTATCTTTTGGCTATTGCTGCTTCTATAGAGAGCCTTATGATAAAAAAAAACATGGAAACTTAAATGCTACAGTTAGTATAAATAGTGATTGCAAATAGGATTATTTACTAACACCATTCTCCATTCAGAAGATCTGTGGGACAGATCTGAGCTCAGCTTATAGCTGATAGAAGGAAAAGAAGGAGATTCATGCTCAGGGAATGAGTGAGCCATAGCTGAAGTGGAAAATTCATTATTTTCTTTAATTTAAATTTGGTCTTTATTTTGTATGATAAATTGCATAGAATTGCCTGTTACATAAGAAAGATGTTATTCATTATTAATAACAGTCAATTTAGAGCCAAGTTTAAGAAACGAACCTTTCTTGGTTATCTGTATATGTTGTTATACAGAGACAGGTAAATAATTTACCTTTTAAGCCTAAAGTGAGATCTAGCATACAGTATCCGCTTTTGCAACAAAGGCAGTTTCTTAGTAACACATCAAGGTGATACTTATTTCTAGACCAGCAGGCCTTTATATGAGTGTTACTAAGCCTGCAGCCATCCCTTCTGCTCACAAGAATCAAACAAATGCCAACATATGTTGAGAATATAGTAAAAATATTGTCTAGGGGCTGGAGATGTGGCTCAGTTTAGTAGCGTGTTTGCTTAACATACATGAAGTCCTGGGCTAAATCCCCAGTATTGTATAAACCAGCTATTATGGTAGACACCTGGTCTCAGCATTTGGGAGATGAGACAGGAAGACTGCAAGTTTAAGGTCATCCTCAGTTACATAACAAATTCAAGGCCAACCTGGGCCAAATAAGATCCTGTCCCCCAAAACAAACAGGATAAGTGACTCAAGAAGGGATCATTTTATTCCAGGAGTCTGTAGTTTTTAAAAGATTTGTTTGGCTGGGATTGGTGTACACTTTTAATTCAGGCAGAGGAGGCAGGCAGATCGCTTGAGTTCAGGGACAACTTGGTCTATAGAGTTCCTGATCAGCCAAGGCTACATAATGAAACACTATCAAATCCATCTCGGCTCACCCTACCTACCCACCTACCTACCTACCTACCATCTATCATCTATCTAATCAATCATCTGTATGGGATGTATGTATGCTTGCGTACACACGTGTGTGTTTTATATTTATGATTTTTATTTTTGAGACAATTTCATGCCAGGTTGGCCTTAAACTTTGCATGTAGCCTAGGACAACCTAGAAGTTCTGGTCCTCCTGCCTCACTTTCTATTACACAGGTGTGTGCCTGGTTTATATGGTGCTAGGCATGCACTGTACCAAGGTATAGCTATAGCTCTGATTCTCTTACATAGTATATATTTACATAAGAGAATATAGAAATGTTTTTAAAAGGTTTTCTAAGCTGGGTTGGTGACACACACCTGTCACCCCAGCATTATAAGGCAGAGGCAGGTGGATAGATCTCTGAATTTGAGACCATCTTCATCTACATAGTGTCAGGCTAGCCAGGGGTAAGCACTTACCCCTCCAAACATTTTCTAGAAAAGTTTGACACTTAAAAGTGTAAGAGGAGAAACCTTAAAGCTGTGTAGCCAGTGAGACAGTGATAGACTCAGAAGAAAACATGTCTGCTTAACTTATGCTTCCCACGATGCCAATTAATGCTCATTCTTCATTTGTGTATATGTACACGTTATGCACAGATGTACATATATGTGTATATACCTTAAGTTATTTTTTGAACTACTAACATGATTTTAAACTTACAGAAGAGTTGTAAAAATAGCGTCCCTATATATCCTCCATTCACCTTCCCCTTGTTTTGACATCTCTAATGAAAACATCTGTCAGAGTTAATAATGCTGTTAATATTAGCTGAAGTAGCAAGCTAAAAGTAGATACTTATTTCTCTCTTCAGTAGCATCCTCTTAACTGTCCCAGATCCTATTTTGCATTTGGTTGTCTGTCTCAGTAGTCTTTCTTCCGCTCTGTGATGTTATATCATAAGGATAGCTGGTGTTGTCATGTGTTTCTGGCGTGGTTCACACTGAGCGCTCTGCTGTAAGCTTTTCCCTGCTTTCCTTTGTAATTACTAAGTATTTGCTAGAGACACTTTGAGACTATGCAAATGTCCTGTTTCTGCTTAGAGTTTGCCTCTCACTATCTCCTGGCAGATCTTGCTTGTGACATTTACTACTGTGGTGTTGAAATGGTGATTTTTCTATTCTCATTTATTCTATATTTAATAATTGGAATTCTTCTGGAAGGAACTGTGGTTTCTGGATTTATATTTTTACTTATAACAAGATATTCAGGATAGGTATAAACTCAGAACTTAAAGATATAAATTATGTTAATTGGTTCCAGTGGCCAATATCAAAGGGGAAAAAGCCACATTTGTGACCTGTCTTTGAAAATGTAATGAATTTAAGAAGGAAAGCCAGTATTTATGATTTGTAAAATTTGTTTGACTTTTGACTTGAACTTGATTTGAAACTGAAACAATTTTCTTTTGAAATTCACATCTAGACTTTTTTAAGGTGTCTAAATTTATTACTTTGGGGGTCACTTTTGTCAAAATCTTGAATAAAGTTACCTACACCTGGCATGATAAACAGCTGTTTTCTCTCTAGCACCTCTGTTCAGGTAAAATACCAAGGTTAATGCTAAACAGACCAGCCCTAATGAAGCTTCTGGAGCCTGGTGGGTTCTGTCTTCTCTACCTACGGCTGTATGCTGCTTTTAAATGCTTTTAAAGAAAGAGGTTTGTAAAAACAAAAATAATCAACAACAAAAGGAATAGTGCTTTAGTTAGTTAGCATAAATAATAACCTTTAACTAGTTTGCTTGGTTTTTTTTGTTTTTTTTTTTTTTATATTGAAAAATACAGACTAACTTTTAAGGAAAGACTTGAGAGGATGGATAGTTGGTGGAATTTCCTTTTCTTTTTCAACTGTCTTAGGGTTTACCGATGTGCGCAGACACCATGACCAAGGCAACTCTTAGGACAACAGTTAACTGGGGCTGGCTTACAGGTTCAGAGGTTCACTCCATTACCATCAAGGCAGGAACATGGCAGCATTCAGTCAGGCATGGTGTAGGAGGAGCTGAGAGGTCTACATCTTCATCTGAAGGCTGCTAGTAGAAGACTGAGTTCCAGGCAGCTAGGATGAGTGTGTTAAGCCCACATCCACAGTGACACACCTACTCCAACAGGGCCACACCTTCTAATAGTGCCACTCTGTGGGCCAAGCATATACAAACCATCACATCATCTTTGATTTTTTTAAAAAAATCCCTTTTTAAAGTTGTGAGTTTAGGGCAGGTGAAATGTCTCGGTGGGTAAATGTACTTACCCCCAGACTGAGGACCTGAGTTGAATCTCCAGGACCCACAGGGAGAAAGGAGAGACCTGACTGGTTTTCCTCTGACTTCCATGTGCATGTCCCCTCCCCACACACACTCAAAAATAAGCATATAAAAAATTATGTTAAGAGTCAAATTATGAAAAACAGCATTCTGGTCCCACCCCTTCTTTCCCCTCTGAAGGTAACCACTTATAGTTTTGCTAGATTTATAGCCGGGCAGTGCTTGCACCTTTAATCCCAGCACTAGGAAGGCAGGCAGATCTCTGAGTTTGAGGCCAGCCTGGTCTATCAAATGAGTTCTGGGACAGCCAGGGCTGCACAGAAAAACCCTTGTTTCAAAAAATTTTTGTTAGGTTTACTGTTTTATGTTGTGTTTTGCCTGCATGTATGTATGTTCAATATATATGCCTGTTGCCCTTGGAGACTGGAAGAGGGCATCAGATCCTCTGGAACCAGACTCACAGTTAAGAGCTACCATATGAGTGCTGGGAATTGAACTCCGCAAGAGCAGTAAATGCTCTTAACTGTTTGCTAACTCTCCAGCCCTGGAGACCATTTTCTAATGTAAAATATACTTTGGAAATGTATTGCTGACTTTTAAATAACACAATTGTAATTTTTTTCTCTTATTCTTAGAGTTCTGTTGTTTTGTGAGAGAGTCACATGTCGTGCAGATTGGCTTTGAGCTTGCTCTGTAGCCCAGGGGAGCTTTGGAATGTGCTCTTCCTGCCTCAGCCTGCTGGAATCAGGGATTTACTGAACCCTCCTGCATTTCCTACAGGATGATAGGCATTTCTTTTTCTGTCACTTCCACAATCTGGCTCAGTCCATCCCTCCCTACTTTGGGTGTCATTACTAACCAGGGCTCAGTCCTGTGGTGAGTGGGGATTTCTTAAGCAGCTTGTTTCCCCTGTAATTAATCTTTTGTCTTACTTGGATGCCTATGTCCTTCATGATCTATTTGGCCTCTAAATACTTTCTCAAGATCTGTACATTGTTTCATTTTGTTTCAGATTCCTGGGCAAGTCGCTAGAGCCTTCCTTAGGTGAATTCCCTTTGCCTCTTGTTTTTCTCTATTGCATGTTGTGGTGATTTGTATGTGCTTAGCCCAGGGAGTGGCACTGTCAGGAGATGTGGCCTTGTAGGTGTGTCACTGTGGGTGTGTTCTTTAAGACTTTCATCCTAGCCGCCTGGAAGTCAGTCTTCTGCTAGCAGCCTTCAGATGAAGATGTAGAAAGAACTCTCAGCTCCTTCTGTACTATGCCTATCCGTACACTGCCATGCTCCCACCTTGATGGTAATGGAGTGAACTTCTGGACCTGTAAGCCAGCCCCAGTTAACTGTTGTCATTATAAGAGTTGCCTTGGTCATGGTGTCTGTTCACAGCAGTAAAACCTTAACAAAGACACATGTGTGGTTTTGTTGGTGGTGGTGGTAGTTTTTTGTTTGTAGTTTTGTTTTGGTTTTTTTTCCCCCTTAGCTTATTTCAAGAGATGCATTTTTAGACGCTTCATGGAAAGTGTTTGATTTTAGATCTTGTGTTACTTAAAGTGTCAGTTTTACCACACATTGAACAGATAGTTTATTAGGTGAGTATAAATACTAGGAAATGATTATTTAAAGAATTGTAGATTGTTCTGTTGTCTTGGCATTTCTAGAGTTTAGTTTCTAGAATTGCTTCTGAGAAGTGTGTACCCCTGTGGTCATCTGTATAAGACCCATTAGGGGGAGAGGGCAGCTTCATATGTAGCCTAGTCTGACTTCATACTCAATACATGGCCAGTGGTAGCCTTGAACTTGTGATTTTTCCTTCCCTAGTTCTCAAGTGCTGGGGTTGCAGGTTTATGTGGCTATTCCTGTATTTTTTTTTTGTTTTTTTTTTTAATGTGGTGTTTTGTTTTTGAGTTTTGTTTGTTTTGTTTTGAGACAGGGTTTCTTTATGTAGACCAGGCTGGCCTTGAACTCAGAGAGATCCACCTGCTTCTGCCTACTGGGTGCTAGGATTAAAGATATGCACCACCACTACCAGGTTAGCTTACACGATTTTTTAAAATTCTGTCATGGAATTTAGCAGTATAGCTTTGGTGTGGGTCTGTCTTTATTCATTTTGTGGGGCATATCCATCTTAGAAGTAAAGCATTTATATGATACTTTCTTGATTTTTATTTGACTTGTTAAGTTCTCCCTCACCTGGGTCTACTTTTGACAGAATTACTACCCTACCTTACTCTCTTTGTTTATGAGACAAAGTAGACAGCTGTTCTGGAATTCTCTGTGTAGACCAGGCTAGCCTACAGAGATCTGTCTGCCTCTGACTTCTGAGTGCTGGGATTAAAGCTATGTACCACTATGCCCAGCTTACACAACTGTTGATTTCTATCTTTTTCCTTTGAGATTCTCTTTGTGTACTTTACATATCTGAAGCTATTAATTTCTTCTTCCTTAATTACAGACTTTCCCCAAATTGCCTTTTCTTTTAAAGTTTACATTTTGTATCAATAGAGGTATTTCTTAGGGTCTTTTCTTAGATTTTTGTTTTTATGATTCTTCATGTTGTGGGGAAGGAGGGGATCTCTCCTTTCATGATGAATGTTCCAAGGTCTGAACTCAGGTCTTCAGTCACCTCTCTAACATACACATGTACACCTTTGCCCTTGACATTGTTTATTTTTCCATCCACCCTCTTTCTGTTTTCCATAAATGTCTGTAAAAGAACAGCTTACAGCCACATACTGGTCTTCTACTCATTCAGTGACCTGAGTCGTAGGAACTACAAACCAGTCCATGGTGACAGTCTAGGCAGTCCAGTCTGCATGCCTTGGGATCAGGCTAAGCATCGCTGAACTCAGAAGCTGGTCCACTCATCCTGAATGTCCTCCTTGGTCACAGCCTTCTCAGCTGCAGAATGCTCATTTCAGTATTTCCAGGATATCTATAAACCGTTCTCAGGGTGTTTCTGGGAGAGCCAGCTCCCACTGCGTCAGACCTACTGAAAGAGCTTGTTTGCATAGGATGGCAAACTCCACATATCACAGAGGGGAATCTGTTCTACAGAGTGCAATGGTAGACATCTGTGATGGGCTAGTGGTCAGTTGTGTGATCAGTCGCTAACCAGAGGACACGGCTCCCAGAGTGCTGTCTGGATCTGACTACTGAAAGTGCTGGGAACAAAGCACCCAGTAATTGGAGCTGCAAACTCAAGCACAGCCCACTAGCCAGTGTCCCTGTTAGATGATGCTGACATCAGCGGAGGTTTCAATAGTGACAATGGTCCAAGCCATCACCAGCAGCTTTCCCAGGCCTGAGGTGATGGATGCATCATTATGAAAATATTTCTAAGAGACTGGAACTTTTGCCAAACCTCACAGCCAGAGTTAATACACCTTGGGTTCACTTAACGCTGCTGTCCTACTATGTTATATGCTCAGCCTATTTGTTTAATATGCCTTTAAGGGAACCATGTGACAACCAACCTTATTTGCCTTGGGTTTCCCATATAATAAGCTTTTACAACCTAAGCAAATGCATAGCTGGAATTTTAAGTTATATTCCCTCCCATGCCCCTGGCCTACAGTAATGTGTGTGTGTGTGTGTATGTATTATGGTCATCATTTGCTGGAGACTGCAAAATAGGCTGGAAGTAGCATTGAGATATTGATTGTATGTTCTCTGGGTTAGCTGAGGTCAACTGGGAGTCAGTGACTTCATCCCTTGTAACTATTTCTGTAAGGTATCCTTCCTTCCTTCCCTGTGTGATGCTTTGCTTTCTGGGTTGTTCAGTGAGAGAACAAACACACACACAGGACACACAGGACAGGAGAAGACAGAACCACAAGACATTCAGGCAGAGGAAGCACACATTCAGATTGATACACTGGAACAGGGAGAAGACACAGAGAGCAGGGAATGCAAATCTGGGCTTGCTCTTGGTTAGATGATACCCGGAGTGCTTTGATTTCTATCTTTAATGTGACACCAACACATCATTGGTGGCTCTGAGTTTATCAGTGTGTTCAAACTGACCGCACAGGTCCTCTTCAAATTTATAATGTAGATACCATCATCTGTCCCTGTTAGATGGACTGTTTCTTCTGGAAGTCAAGGTTGGTGCCACGTAAGTGGGTTTCAGTTGCAAGGAATTTGAGGATGTCTTCCTCTTGCAGGATATCAAGGGCTCCAGACATTGTGCAGAGGTTTTCATTTAAATTATAACATTAGGCAAGGGTACTGTGTGAACCCCTCCCTGGGCAGTGCAGAAGGTCTGTTTTGTTTTTGTTCAAAGAAAAGTCTTGCTAGAATACTTAATCCTCCTGCTTCAGGCTCCTATAGAATACCTGGGATTACAGGTCTACACTATCATACCATGCCTGGCTGGTTGTGTGTGTGTGTGGGGGGGGGGTCCAGTATAATTTATTACAATGAAAACCCCAAATTGCTTCTAGAAAACTCTTGTGCCTAGGGAGAGGGTTGGGCTGTAAGGCTTACATGCTAGTGGCCTATGTTCTGACCTCTAGTGCCTTTGCAATCTGGCAGTGTGTATCGGGGAGGCAGAGACAGGAGGATGCCTGGGATTCACTAGCTAGTCCTGCCAAGTCACTAAGTTCCAGGTTTAGTCAGAGAGGCAGAGCCAAGTGGATCTATGAGTTCAAGGCTAGCCTGGTCTACAAAGTGGTTCCAGAACAGCCAAAAGCTCCATAGACCCTTCCACAATGTTGGTCCTAGGGATCAAACCCTGTCAGGCTTTACCCCCTGAGCCATCCCACCTGCTCCCACACATTTTTTTAGTTTTTACTTTGAGATAACTGTAGACTCACATGCAAGTTTTTTGGTTTTTTTTTTTTTTTTTTTTTTGAAGATTTATTTATTTCATGTATGTGAGTACACTGTCGCTGTCTTCAGACACACCAGAAGAGGGCATCGGATCCCATTACAGATGGTTGTGAGCCACCACGTGGTTGCTGGGAATTGAACTCAGGACCTCTGGAACAGCAGTCAGTGCTCTTAACCGCTGAGCCATCTCTCCAGTCCGCAAGGGTTTTTTAAAATTGTTTTTTTAGATTATTTTTATTTTCTATGCATTTTTATTTTGCCTGCATGTATGTCTGTGTGAGGGTGTTAGATCTTAGAATTACAGACAATTGTAAGCCGCCATGTGGGTGCTGGAATTGAACCCGGGTCCTCTGGAAGAGCAGTTAGTGCTCTTAACCACTGAGCCATCTCACCAGCCTTTAATTTTATTTTTGAGATTGTAATTTAATTACAATATTTCTCTTATCCCTCTTCCTCCAACCCCCCACGTACCTTCCTTTTCTCTTTCAAACTCACAGTCTCTTTTTCAGCAATTGTTACTGTATACACACACACACACACACAGACACACACACAGACACACACACACACACACACGCCATACATAATTCCTCACTATAACCTATTGAGTCCACACAATGTTACTTGGATGAATGCCTTTAGGGCTGACTGCTTGTCACTGGACCAACAGTTGTATGTCCTTTGGAGAGGACCACCTCTCTCACGCCTGCCTTTCCTCAGTTACCTGTAGTTCTTTGTGGGCTGAGGTCTTGTGGGCTTTTTTCTCAACAGTCTGGCACCACATGCGGTTTTAATAAATGGTACAGATAGCTCAGCAGTTGTCTTAGTTGGGGTTTCTATTCTTGCCCAAATCATCATGACCAAGAAGCAAGCTGGGGAGGAAAGGGTTTATTCAGCTTACACTTCCACATTGCTGTTCATCACCAAAGGAAGTCAGGACTGGAACTCAAGCAGGTCAGGAAGCAGGAGATGAGGCAGAGGCCATGGAGGGATGTTCCTTACTGGCTTGCTTCTCCTGGCTTGCTCAGCCTGCTTTCTTATCAAACCCAAGACTACCAGCCCACAGATGGTACCACCCACAAGGGGCCCTCCTCCCTTGATCACTAATTGAGAAAATGCCTTACACCTGGATCTCATGGAGGCATTTTCTCACCTGAAACTCCTTTCTCTGTGATAACTCCAGCTTGTGTCAAGTTGACACAAAACCAGCCAGTACAGCGGTTAATATCAAGTTATTGCTCTTGTGTAGGATCTGCGTTCAATTCCCAGAACCCATGCAGGGCTGTTCACAACCCTGTAACTCCAGTTCTAGAGCATCCAGCGCACTCCGAGGGCACCTACTCTCACATGCATATATCCCACATAGACAAGTAATAATAAACTATGTGATACAGGGGCTGGAGAGGCGGCTCTGTGGTTGAGAGTGCACACTTCTTGCAGAGCCCCTGAGTTTGGTTCTCAGAACTCACATCAGGCAGCTCACAACTTCCTGTGACTCTAGGTCCACAGGACACAACACTAAGAACACTATACTCATGTACACACACCCCGCCCCCCCCACACACATGGACTTATTTAAAAATAAAGCCTTGGGCTGGAGAGATGATGGCTTAGCGGTTAAGAACACTGACTGCTCTTCCAGAGGTCCTGAGTTCAATTCCCAGCAACCACATGGTGGCTCACAACAGTCTGTAATGGAATCTGACACCCCCTTCTGGTGTGTCTGAAGACAGTGACAGTGTACTCGTATAAATAAAAATAAATCCTTAAAAATAAAGCCTTTTCAATGACATGAGATTTCATGTACCCTTTACTCGGTTTCCCCTGGTGGCAACAGGTAGCAGACTCTGCTGCAACTGGCTTGGAAGTCACTGTAGACCAGGCTAGCCTCAAACTTTCGATGATCCTCCTGCCTCCTGAGTGCTAGGACTGAAGTCATTCACCACCCACTGTGGCCTCATTTTGCCCATTTTCTAACTGGATTTATTAATAAACCTTAAGAATACTTTCCATTTTTAGTAAATCTGTGTTAATATAGAGTTCCAATATACATCAAACCCAATTCCACTGTATTAACACCTTTGCGGGACATTTATATTGGCTGTCCTTGGCATTTACCTGATAATCTTTTTTTTCTTTCAAGAGTCCATGCAGGTCGGGCAGTGGTGGCATACGACTTTAATCCCAGCACTTGGGAGGCAGAGGCAGGTGGATTTCTTAGTTCGAGGCCAGCCTGGTCTACAGAGTGAGTTCCTGGACAGCCAGGGCTACACAGAGAAACCCTGTCTCGAATCCCCCCCCCCCAAAAAAAAAATTAAAAAAAAAAGAGTCCATGCAGTATCATGTTTCCTTAGGGGTGTCTTCACTTGTTTACTGCCTGAACTGTTTTGTGGATTGGCCTTGGCCTTCCATTGGTATTTGTCAGATATGGTCCTAATTAGACTGGAGCTATGAGTTTGAAGAAGAGAAGGCACAGATATGTGTATGTACATATATCTAATATACATATTATGATGTACACATATGCTGTATATAAATATATATTCACATACACACACATATATAGTATATATATGTATAGTACATATACTACCAACATGACACTGTAGATGTTAACACCTTAATTACTGGCTAGAACAGTATCTGTCAGATTTCTACCCTGTAAAAGGACTTTGTTTGTTTTGTTTTTTGTTTTTCGAGACAGGGTTTCTCTGTGAGGGACTCTTTTAAAATATTTCCTTCATCTTGTAAATGTACATGACTTACCGTATAGACCCAACTGTAAGTTGAAAATTCCACAGGTCAAAATGGATTGAGGGCCAGTGAGATGGCTCAGCAGGTAAAGGGGCTTGCTGCTAAGCCTGATAACCTGAGTTCAATCCTCAGAATCCACATAAAGGTGTGTCTTGGTTACTCTTCTATTGCTGTGCTAAGATACCATGACCAAGGCAATTCGCAGAAGAAAGTTTATTTGGGGCTTGCAGTTTATAGAGGGTTAGAGTCCATAGCCAAGATCAGGGTCAGGGTCAAGGTACGGCAGCAGATGAACAGGCATAGTGCTAGAGCAGCATCTGAGCATCTGAGAGCTCACATCTTGAGCTAGAAGCACAAGGTAGAGAGAGAACTAGGAATGAGCGTTTGAAACCTCCAAACCACCTAATACTTCTCAAACAATCTCACCCCCTGGAGGCCAAGTACTCAAGGATATGAGCCTATGTGGCCATCCTCATTCAAACTGCCAGAAGGGGAAGGAGACGACAGACCCCCACAAGTTGTGCTCCGAGCTCCACACATGCACTGGGTCTTGCATATCTCCACACAAAAATAAATGTTTAAAATACTGAATTAAAATAGGGCTTAGTCTGGAAATAAATGGGAATGCCACTTGCTCTCCAGCAGTTCCAACATGGCATATAAATCTCTTTAGGTACCTTATACTTGGTACCCCTTCTTACCTTTTTGTTCTAGATGCTGGGCCAGGAACTACCTGAGGCCAAATTTAACTCCCCATCTCTATTAGTTTGCATAATGTCTCTGCTGCTTATGTGTTGCCAGCAGGCCAGTAGATTAGCTGCAACAGAGAGCTGTAGCCACAAGACCCAAAATATGTATCTGATCTCTACACTAGAATATTGAAAGGGAAAAAGCAGATGCTTGTTTCATAGTTTACCTTACACACACACACACACACACACACACACACACACATACACACATACACGAACGAGATGGCTCAGTGGTTTTAAGAACACTTCCTCAGGAAAAGGAGGACTGGGTGGGTTTAATTCCCATAACACATACCAGGGAGTTCACAACCACCTGTGACTCTAGCTCTCTGGCCTTTGTGGGCACCCCGATATACACACATACATATAACTAAAAATAATGAAATATTTACCAAAAAGATTTATACACAATTAAATAGTAGCTAGAAAAATTAAGTGAACTTTTATTTATGAGAGCAATCATAAATATTAGTCTAAAACTAGCTACTTCCTAGGCTTTTGGGAGAACCTAAAATTTACTCTATTTGAGGCAGTGTGTGTTTCTCAAAGTACAGATCCAAACTACTTGAGTTTAAATCACATGGAGCACAGATCAACATCAGATTCTTGGATCCTGCCAAAGACCCCCTGAAAGGATTTCTGACATATACTTGCATATTTGATTACTACCAATCAATGTAGTGCCTGAATCTTTTATAACATTCACTAAGATAAAGAGATCTGTTTACTTGTTATCTCTTGTGGTAGGACTATGAACTTCTTCAGGGTAGACACTGTGCTAACTACTTTTGTGTTAGAAGTTCAGAGTGGGGGCTGGAGAGATGGCTCAGCAGTTAAGAGCACTGACTGCTCTTCCAGAAGTCCTGAGTTCAATTCCCAGCAATCACATGGTGGGTCACAACCATCTGTAATGGCATCCGATGCCCTCTTCTAGTGTCCGAAGACAGCTACAGTGTACTCATATACATTAAATAAATAAATATTAAAAAAAAAAGAAGTTCAGAGTGGGCACAGGGAGTGACTAGAGTTCACAAAGGGGACCCCTGGATGATGGGGATTTTGGCGATGTTTCCAAGAATAACAAAAGCAAAACTATTTTCGTGAAGTCATGAGATCACAAGTTCAAGGTCATGATCATCTTTAACTACATAATGAGTCTGAGGCCAGCCTGGATACCTAAGATCCTATCTCAAAAGAAAATGACAAACTCTTTTAAAACTAAAGCAATAGCAAAGAAAACTCACAAGTCCAAGATAGATTGATATATTTTAATGGTATTGGGATATGAAAAAAATATGTTTTCAGATTCCAAATTACAACATGAGAAGCATCAGTTTGGGGGCTACGTGTATAGCTCAGAGGCTGAGCTCTTCTTGCCTAGCATACCCAAGGTTCTGAAATTGATCTCTAGAATTGCAAAATAAAAAATAAGATCTAGGGCCTGAAGAGCTATCTTGACGGAGCAACTGTTGCTCCTGCATAGGACCAGGGTTTGGCTCCCAGAACCAAAGTTACCATCACTTGGAACTCCAGTCCCAGGGGATCTGACGCCTCCTGACCTCCACAGGCACCAGGCACATACATGATATACACACATATGTGTAGGCAAAACACTCATCTGCACAAAGTAAAATAAACCTAAAAATTTAAAAATGCCAGTGTGAAGGACACCCTTCCCTTCCACCCCAAAATGGGGGCTTACAGTGTGGTCTAGAGTTACAGCATGTACAATCCCTTGAGTTAAGGCATAAGTTTGATCTCCAGGAACCCTACAGTGAAAGGAAAACTGACGCCTGCAGGTTGTCCTCTGACTTCCACAAGCATAGCAGCACATACATGACACACACACACACACACACACATACATACATATATATAATTTTTAAAGGGTTGGAGACCAATATAGGGCTACATAGCAAGGCCATTGCAAAGCAAAAAAACATCTCACAAAAAAAGTATGTTGCATAAACGCGTGGATATGTGTGTGTAGCTGTTGACTTGCAGAGACTTATGTGGTAAAAAACCGTCCAGGTTCAGTTCCTTCTCAGTTTCTGAATAAAAATCTCGAACCTTTACCTTATAATCAAATTAGAAAACAATAAAGCATCTTGTTTTTTTTCCTTCCCGTGGTACCTGCTAGTGAGGTGCTTCAGCAAAAACCCATCCACACTCCGCATCTCCAGCCCTGCCAGTCTCCAGCGTGCTTAGATGCATTGCCACCGCCTTCGCGGTACATCTAGGAGAAAAACAAAAAATTACAACTAAAAAACCTCATTTGCTGCCTCTTGCAGCATCCGCATCCTGTCAGACTCACCTCTTAGGCTGTAGGGATACCTTTTTGACAACCTCTCAAACCCAATGGAGGGAGTGGGGACTGGGGTAGAGGGTGATGGAGGCGAGAGGGAAGACAGACAGACAGACAGACCGGAGACAGACAGGGAGACCCTTCAGTCATCCCAGTCCTGCCCACCGGTGTTGTCAGGACCCACCAGGGGTCAGGATGTCCGATTTCCCTTGGGGAAGCGCCGAGCTCAGGTGGTTCCCGACGTGTCTCCTCAGCTCCTCCCTCAAGGCCTCAGACCCCAGACTGCTCCGCGCGTGCCCCCCACGCCGCGGGCGCGTGCCCGGCGCGTGTCCTGCGCCCGACGCCTGCCCGCAGGAGGAGCTACATCTCGCGCGAGTCCGCCCCGCACATCTCGCGACACTTCGGCTGATCATTCTGTGCCTCAGGCCTTAACCGGGTGAGCAGACTCCGCCAGGTAGTGCGGGCCGCTGGAACGCTGAGGAGCCCGCGGTGCGGGATTGGGGCGCGGCCGCAGGCTCCTCCCGTCCGCCCGCCCCGCCCGGCTTTGGAGGTAGGCTGCCGCGGGGATGTGCCCCGGCTCCCTCCGCGAGGGCCGAGAGCTCGAGCAGCAGCGCCGACGAGCGAGTCCAGGTCCGCGAGGGCGCCTGGGCCGGGGCGAGCCGGGGGTGGGGGGCTCCAGTGTGCAGGGCATCCGTGGGCGGCTCGGCTGCTCTCTGCCGGGGTGCGAGAACACTGGATGCCGGACTCGGAGCCCGGAGCTGGTGGCGGTAGCCGGTCGGGACAGGAGGGCAGGCCGAGGTCTCTGGAGGATAACGGGGAGGCCCGGGGAGCGTTTGTTCCTGAGCTGTGCGGTCCGACGGTGTCCGGTGCAGCGAAGCGGCTCGTCCGTCTCGCACCCTGGGCTTGGGGTTCTGCTTCTGTGCCTGCAGCGCCAGGGGCGATTGAGGTCACTTGTTACTTTTCCCTCGAAACTCGGGCTCTGCGTCTTCGTGGGTCGGTGCGCAGCTATGGCTGCAGGCAAAGTTTCTGCTTGGGCGTTAAATGTACCACAGCCCGTATTGAAGCACACTCGGAGAATCAGCCAAAATGGTTCTTAAGCGGCTAGTTCTATTTTCAGTATATTAAGATTCTAATAGTTATGTAAACGTGTATGTAATAGAAATGTATAATAGAGCCTGGGGCCTTAAACCTACCTGCTATTACTGTATGACACACTAAATGGCACACCTGGATGTAGGACATTTTCAGCCTTTGGTGGTGCTACGTTTAGGTTGAACATTGTGATAAAACATCCTGATGCTATCAGTTTTGACTCTGTGTTTTTTGAAATTTCTGGGTTTGTTAAAAGAGCTTGTTGTATGATTAAACACTTAGTTTTCTAAGGAGAATTGGGAGCTCGGTGCAGAATGGTGGAGTTAAACATTTTGTTTTCCTTCCCCAAATAACTTTATATTTTTGTTTTAACTTATGTAACTTTTTAAATTTATTGTTTGTTTTCAAGAACGGCTTCCAAAAACGATTATTGAGCGTGTGAATATTTATACAGTTTTAATAGAGGCAAAACAATTCTCCTGATTGTTTTATTTTTGTCTTCTAGAGCGAAATGTCATCGGGGGAATCACAGCAGGAGCAACTGTCTCAGTCAGATCTGTCCCCGTCACCAAACTCCAGTAGTTCCTTTGAGCTGATAGACATGGATGTTAGCAGTTTGTATGAACCCGTTACCCCACATTGGTTTTATTGTAAGGTAATAGATTCTAAGGAGCTCTGGATTCCCTTCAACTCTGAGGATTCCCAACAGCTGGAAGATGCACATGTCTCTGGTAGGAAGAAACTGTTGACTTACTAGATCCTAATAACCTAACAAGTAATAGCCCCTACTGTGATTGCTACTAAGATTAAATTTCAGAATTACTCCGTTTTCATCCTTTTAAAACTGTATTAAATTTCTGCATAATTATCCAATATTTTCTGTATCCTGGCTTGTGTTTGACTTTTTTAGGCAGAAAGTTTGTGTCTAGAGTAAGGTGTCAGGTTGCAGACTGAACGAACTAGCGTATCACTTTTGTTCTCATGCAACAAGAATAGTGTTCGTGATGATATATCATCATAATTGTCATTAATTTGCCTTTCCATCCCTCAAGCAAAAATTTCAGGAAAATCTATGTATGTATGTCTGTATGAGTGTGTGTTTTTTGTGTGTATGTGTACAAGAGGCATTATTGTCTTAGGAAAGGAAAAAACTGTTCAGGTAGTATTTTCCATTAAAATATAATTGGTTTGAAATATTGAAAATTGCTCATGAAAAAAGATGTGACCAAAAAAAGATAAAGAAAGAAAGAAAAAGATAGGAACTAAATTTTGTTTAAGATGTAGCCAAGTAGAACCTGTTTACGGTCCACGTGATCATCTGGACTGTAACTTACAATGATAGTTTTGGAGAGTTGTTGTGACATAGTGTACTTCTTTTCTCTTTTGCAATCCTTGATAGGAAAAGATTGTAGCGAGAGAGTCGTTCCCACTGATGGGGGCAGATACGATGTCCATCTGGGGGAGAGGACGCGGTACGCCGTGTACTGGGACGAGCTCCCTGCAGAAGTGAGGCGCTGCACCTGGTTTTACAAGGGAGACAAAGACAATAAGTACATCCCCTACTCGGAGAGCTTCAGCCAAGTTTTGGAGGTACTCCTCGCTTCCAGCTACCCTCCTGCTTCCTTCCTCCTTTTTGTCGTATCATTGAGTATTGTCTTAAATTCTTCTAATGGATCATGTGAAACTTCCAGGAAAAGATCACCCGCTTTTATGCCATACTTTATGTAATTTCTCTCTGCAGGTTAGTTTCAGATTAAAGTTGTAATTTCAGATTTCAAGTTTTATAGAAATTGTAATGTGCCTTTTAAATTTAAATGTAGCTGGGCTGTGATGGTACATGCCTTTAATCCCAGCACTCAGGAAGCACAGGCGGGTGGAGCTCTTGAGTTTGAGGCTAGCCTGGTCTACAGAGATCCAGGACTATACAGTGAAACTTTGTCCCTAACATAAATATGTTAATCAATCAATCAATCAATCAATTAATTGAATGTTTCCCAGTGGTAATTCTTGTTAACATCTAAAATATGAGTGCAAAACAATCTTTTACATAATTTTTAGAAGATTTAAAAAAAATTTTTGGTTTTTGAAACAAGGTTTCTCTTTGAAGTCCTGGCTGTCCTAGAGTTTGATATGTAGACCAGGCTGGCCTCAAACTCAAGAAAGATCTGCTTTCCTCTGCCCCCTGATTGCTGGTACTAAAGGCATGTACCACAATGCCTAGCAGTTTAAGATTTTTTTTTTATTTTAATGAGGGAGTGTTTACTTGTATGCATGTGCACCATGTGTGTGCAGTGCCCAAGGTGGCCAGAAGAGGGCACTGAAGCCTCCGGAACTGGAGCTATGAATACTTGAGAGCTGCCGTGTGGGTGCTGGGAATTGAACCCAGGTCCTCTACAAGAGCAGCAAGAGCTCCTAACCACCAAGCCAACTCTCTAGCCCCAATTTGTATTATTTGTACTCTGAGAAATAGATTGGTTTTCTTGAACTTGAATAGATTGTTATCGATATTGATGTTATTGAATAGTGATAGAATCCAAAGTAGTATTTTTGTTTTTAATCTGTTTTATTTATTGTTTGTTTGTTTAGTATGTTTCATTTTTTTTCTTGAGCGAGAGTCTTACATACCCCAGACTGGCCTCAGAGTTAACACGTAGCTGAAGATGGTTTCAACTTCTGATATTCCTGCCTCTGACCTCTTGAAGGCTGGGATCCATCACTACACTTGGATTCATGCTTTGCTGGGGATAGAATATGGGCCTTTCTGCATGCTAGGCAAGCAGTGTACATCTTTTTGAGACAGGATCTTGCTGTGCGACTCTGGCTGACCTGGAACTCACTGTGTGGCCCAAGTTGGCCTGAAATTCAAAGTAATCCTCATGTTTTAGCGTTGCGCTGGGATTACAGGTAGAGGCCACCACATGTGGCTGCTGGTCATTGTAAAAGATGTTAATGAGCTAGGAGTATAGCTCCATGGCACAGTGCTTGTCTAATGTATGCAAAGCTCTGGATTCATGCTCCAGCACTGTACTACTAGGAATTTTAAAATTGATTTGTTAACTTGGAGAATGATTTTTCTTATTGGAATTCATTAATAAGTTCAGGTTTTAAAAGGTTGTTAAAAAGTCTAATGTAAAGTTTATTTTCTTTTAAGGATACATACATGCTTGCGGTAACGCTGGATGAGTGGAAAAAAAAACTAGAATCTCCAAACAGAGAAATTATTGTATTACACAACCCAAAGGTAATGTGAAGTAAAGAGTATCAGTGAGAGTTAGATCAAAGGTCAGGGTATTACCAAGGAAAACCAGTGGCTCCTTTGTTCTATGGACTCCACATAGACTAACCTTCGGCATAGTTTATATTGGACTCAATGTTATAAAAGTTATTAATGCTTATAGTCATTATTTACTCCATTCAGCTTGGGCATGCATACACAACAACATGCTTGTTGAAGTCAGAGGACAGATTTGAGTGTCAGTCCTGTTCTAACCTGAGAGAGAGTTCTTCATTGTTCTCTGATGCATACACCAGGCTAGCTAGCTTTTAATGCTTCTCCTGTCTACCTCCCAGAATCCTGTGTTCTGCCTCCCATCTTAGCATCAGAGTGTTGGGGTTAAGATTCATGTGCTATGGTGTCTACCATTACATGGGCTCTGTGGTTTTAACCCAGGCCCTGCACTATGATAGCAGTGAGTGCTTCACACACTGAGCTGTCTCCTCAACCCTAAGAATTTTTCTTAGGGAAAATGATCTATGTCTTTCGTGTATAGGATTTATTTTTTAAGAGAGTGTCTCACTATGTGGCCTTGGTTGGCTTTGAAATCACTATATAGAACGTACTAGCTGTGTAGGCCGAGCTGACTCAAACTCACAGAAGTTCTTGCCTCTGCGTCCCACATGCAGGAATTAAAAGCATGCACCACACACCTGGCCCATCTGATCAGCTAGTTTAATGTATTTTCAGGCTTCTTACTTTAGGATATAGAACTTGCTTGTCAAAGCTCCAGTTGAGGTTTGGTTTATATGAAAGATGTGTTTCTGTCATTCAAAATGTATTAAATCACAAGTTAATGTAGACTATATTGCTCTGATCTTTTCTGTTTAAGCTCATGGTGCATTACCAGCCAATTGCAGGGTCTGATGAATGGGGTTCAACATCTACTGAGCAAGGTCGGCCAAGATCAGTGAAAAGAGGGGTTGAGAGCATCCCTGTTGATATTCACTGTGGTAATGTTAATCCTTTATTTTTCATTATGTTCTCATTGGTTTGTTCCTTAAATTGTTGCTTTTTCCTTTGGATTTGTATTACTTTGGGGGATTAAAAATGTTCTTTAATTATGTGGATTCATTCTAAGTTAAGACTAACATCACTTCATCTAAGTTTTTGCTTTTGTTTTTGTTTTTTGATAAAGGGTCTCATGTAGGTTTGGACTGATCCTAAACTCATTTTATAGTTAAGGATAACTTTAAAGTTTTGATACTCCTGCAGTCATCCCCCTTGTGCTGAGAGTAGAGATGTGCCCTGCTTTGACCATTTTATGTGATACTGGGATCAAACCTACGGCTTCCTTGGACATGGTAGTGCACATCTTTAATCACAGGTTCAGCAGAGGCCAGTGGATCTCTGTGAATTTGAGACTAGCCTGGTCTTCATAGTGAGCTCCAGGCCAGCCTATGCCACATAGTGAGACTTTGTCTTAAAACAAGCAAGAAACGTAGGACTTTGTGTATGGTAGGCAAGCATTCTACCAATTGAACTATGTCTAGGTAGTGTGTGTGCACTCAGTGCTTACATGTGAATGTCATTAAAAAAATAAAAAATTAGAAAGTAAAATTAGTGTTGTATTAAGTAGTTAAATATATGACTATTTTGTATCTTTTAAATTATCTATTTTTATTTTAATTTTGTTATATTGATAATCTGTTTCTAATTTGTCTTTTTAATTTTACTTCTAGGGGAACCTTTACAAATAGATCACTTAGTGTTTGTAGTCCATGGGATTGGACCAGCTTGTGACCTCCGTTTTCGAAGCATTGTTCAGTGTGGTAGGTCTGTAAACCATGTAAGATAGCTCATTTGAGGAGAATTATCTCCTGTGAGCAGGATCAAACATTGTCTGTGGTCTATTGTCTTAAGTACATAAGAAGATTGTAGAGCTAAGGTGAAAAGGGAGTGAAGCCTCCCTTACACCTGAGGGTTAATAATTTCCAGAGACTTAATACTCTTAACTAGTATTTACTGTGAGGGAATAAGCTTGTAATCCTGGTGACTCTTCTGTGACTTAAACAGCCTATTTACAACCAGTAGTTTATATAACCAATGGGACTTTAATAATAGAGACTTATCAGTGTTGTAATTCATAGCACAACAAACCTGGTGACAAACCTCAGCTTAAGTCATGAATGTAACTTAATTTTGAAAGATAGTATCTTTAAAGTTTGTCCCACTTGGGAATTCCTTTCTACTTGGAAATGGCTCTGAATGGGCTAGAATTATGTTCTGCAAGGTTAAGGTTGATGTGATAAGAATGTTGAACAAGTGTATTTTCTAAAATCTAAAGTATTAGGGGCTGGGGAGAATGCTCAGCAGTTAAAAGCACTCATTGGCTGGTCTTCCATAAGATCTAGGCTCAATTCCAACACCCACATGGTGGCTCCAAACTTTCTGAAGGCCAGTTCCAGGGGATCTAATGTCCTCTTCTGGCCTATGCAGGCAATGTATGCAATATGATACAGACATACATGCAGGCAAAGCACACATATGAGTAAAATAAAAATAACTCTGTTTTGTTTCTTTTGAGAAAGGGTTTTCTCTCTGGCTGTCCTGGAACTCTCTCTGTAGACCAAGCTGGCCTTGAACTCTCAGAGATCTAATTGCCTCTGCCTCCCAACTGCTAGGATTAAAGGCATCACTGCGCCTATCTAAAAATAATTTTTTAAAAAATAAATATAAATTATTGGCTAATGAATGCTTTTAAAACCCAGGAAGTTTTGAATTTTGAGTAGCTGTCTTCCCAGTTAGTTTACTAGCCTATTTTCATCCCAGGAGTATCTGTCTGTGTGTCTGTCTGCCTGTCTGTCTTTTTAGACCAGGAGTACATTATGAAGATGACCTGCTGGCCTCAGTTCTCAGAGTTCTGCCTGCTTCTGCCTCCTGAGTGCTGGCACTGAAGGTGTGAGCTGCCACTCCCTGCTGTCTTTTCTTTCTTAAACAGTTTCTTTTAAAAGTAATTTTTACATTTTAAAGAATTATATTTTCGTATTTGTGTGTGGGCATATATGTGACCCAGTACATTTGTGGAGGTCAGAGGCCAACTTGGGGACAATTCTCTCTCTCTACCATGTGGGTCCACAGGTCTTTAAGCCTGGTGTCAAGCACCATTACTGAGCCATTTTGATAGACCAGCTAGCTAGCTGATGCAGTTTGTTTCTGTCAGACACACATGGAAAAATCAAACGAACAGGAAAGCAGTAACAACTCGAGTTAGAGTAAGAACAAGACGACAAGACTCTTGACATGGAGTCATGTGGTCCAAGCTTTGTATTAAATAAACTTCTAATTACATGTCTTAGTTTTCACTTTGTCTCCAGTCAGTGTGTGCTCTAAGGGCACATAGCAGGTGCTGCTGCATGGTTTGTTTGCATCCAGAATCTGTGTATTAATTGCTTCGCTGTTGATGCATACTTCAATTTTCTTTTCTAGTTAATGATTTTCGAAGTGTTTCCTTGAACCTGCTCCAAACACATTTTAAGAAAGCCCAAGAAAGTCAGCAGATTGGAAGGGTAGAATTTCTTCCAGTCAACTGGCACAGTCCTTTGCATTCTACTGGAGTGGACATGTGAGTAGTCCCTTAGACCCTTAAATTATTAACTGTGATTAGAATATTTTTAATCATCATCATGCTTAGGTACATTTTTAATAGCTGATTGTATATTAAAATAAAAAATTAGGGCAGTTAAGAACACTGGCTGCTCTTCCAAAGGTCCCAAGTTCAATTCCCAGCAACTACATGGTGGCTTACAACCGTCTGTAATGGGATCCGATGCCCTCCTCTAGTGTGTCTGAAGACACACTATACTCATATACTCGGCGACAGTATACTCATCATAGATATAAACAAAATACAAAATAAAATCTTAAAAAAATAAAATAAAAAATTAAAGATGAAAATTTTATTTAAAACCTGTCAGAGAAATGGACAGCTTGGGTCAATGACAAAGCATTCATATTCAAAATATAGGTCTGTACCTACTCAGAGCCATGTGTAACTGCAGGCATCTTTGTTTCCCAAAATAATGATTCTGAGATTTCTTATATATGAATAAATGCCTAGGCCAAAAGCCTCTGATTGTTCTCTGACTAGCTCATAACTTAATCATCCTGTTATACTCTTGTAAGTTCTGTCATGTGGTTGGTTACCTGGTCCTCTGGTCCAGAGTTTTCCTGTGCCTTACTATCTCCCAGAATCCTCGCTCTGTATTGGAACTCCCACCTCCCCATTTCCTGCCTGAGCTGATAGGCCAACAGCATTTTATTGACAGCTGATGCTTCCATATAGTCCAAGAGATTTTTCTCCCCAAGCCTCTGAGTGCATACACTGCTACATACGGACTAACTGGCCAGACCTTTGTTTTCAGTGTTGAAGAGAATATGCTTCCTGGTGGCCTTGGCAGTGCATTCCTTTAATCCCCCACTCAGGAGATGGAGGCAGGTGAAGGCAGGTGGATCTCTGAGTCTAGTGAGTGTGAGTTCCAGGATAGTCAGGACTACTGACTGTCTCAAAAAACAAAGCAAAACAAAACAAAAAGAATTACGCTTCTCAGCCGGGCAGTGGTGGCACACGCCTTTAATCCAGCACTGGGGAGGCAGAGGCAGGAGGATTTCTGAGTTCGAGGCCAGCCTGGTCTACAGAGTGAGTTCCAGGACAGCCAGGGATACACAGAGAAACCCTGTCTCAGAAAAAAAAAAGAAAGAAAAAGAAAAGAATTAAGTTTCTCATAAAAGTAGCACCTTCTGATACTTCAACTCCATACTCTCTTCCTTTTCTTCCGTGCCCTCTCCTGCAACAGAATCCACACCAACCCCATAGTCCTTCCTAAGACAGCCATGTCCTCAACAGCCTCGGGATTTTCAGCGTTAAGTGGGCTTTTCTCTCTCTCCTTTGTGCTTTCTGTTTTGCAGAGTTGAGAATCAGTCTATAGGGTTTGCCCATGCCGTGCATTCTACTACAAAGCCACATCACAGCCCACTAGCACAAAGTTTTATTGATGGGTGAATGATACAGGATCATTCTCCCAGCTCACATCCTCTTTTTGAGACAGGGTCTTACTCTGTAGCCCAGGCTGACTCTACACTGTTGACCCTCATGCCTTAACTTCTAGTGTTGGGATTACAGCCCCATGCTGCACTACCATGTACAGCTTCAGTGTAGAGCATTTATACTTTTCTAGTTATTTTATGTGTATGGGTATTTTGTCTGTGTGTTCTCATCTACATACCAGTGTACAAAGGCATGCTTGGCATATATCAGATCGAATTTGTGGTAAAAAACAAAACAAACCTGTGAATTTTCCTGAATTTGCATGCCGTCTTTGCACAGGGGCATGCTGATCTTACCTTTACTGTTGTAATTTAAGTTTATCTGCTGCAGAAGCAACCACTGCATATTTATAATTTCTTGGAGGTGTATTTTTAAGTTATGGTCAGTCCTTTGTCTTTAGATGAATCTCTGGTTAAAATGAAAGAATTGTCCCTGGTGTGGTAGCACATGCCTTTAATTACAGCACTCAGGAGGCAGAGGCAGGTGGATCTCTTTGAGTTCAAGATCAGCCTGGTCTACAGAGTGAATTTCAGGACAGCCAGGCCTCTGTAGAGAGACCTTGCTTAAAAAAACAAAAACAAAAACCAACTGATGCCCCCTCACAAAAAAAACTCTTTACTTACTATTACTGTTAGAAAGAGAGAATGTGTGTGTGTGTTTGGCACATGCATTGTTGTGTACATATGTCAGTCAGAGGAGGACAAGGAAATCTGTTTTCTCCTACTGTGAGTTTTGTAATAAACACCTTTAGCTACTAAGCCATCTCATGGGGACAATATTTTTTATATAAAAATAAATAAGCACTCTATCTCATTAGTATGCAAATATGTTTTTTATCTTTAATAAATGGTAAAACTATATGCTATCAAAGAATTACTTTAAATTTTTTTTATTATTTACTATCAGTGAATGTTTAATATATACTTATTTTATATACCTACATACCTGGAGTCACTTAAACATATTTTGGATGAAAAGGGATCACAAGTTTAAGAAACTCTGATAGTTGGAGTACATGATGTAAAATTTACAAAAAAAATCAGTAAAAGGTAAAAAAAACCCCAAAAACTCGATATATGGTATTTTTAAACACGTATAATTTATTCAGTAAATATCATTCAAAATGTACTACTATGCACACTACATTTATATACACTTATATTCTTAAAAAAAATTTTTATTTACCAAGTAAATGTTCAAGAGGACTATTTTTATAGTAAATGCTTATAATCCTAGCATGTGGGAGAGGGAGATAGGACCAAGGGATCAGAGTCATCTTTGGCACACAGAAACTTCAAAGTCAGATCCTGTCTCGGAGCCCTTGAATTTCTGATCCTCCTGCTCAAACTCTAGAGTCACAGCCACCCTATTATGTGCTGCTCAGCGCGTGTGCTAGGAGAATGTCCTGAGCTGTGTTCTCACCCATCAACATTTACACAAATCTTGTTTTACTCTTGACTGTTTCATAGACGTGTCCAGTGTATCTTGATGGCACTCACTCCTAACACTTCTCAACAACGTGATGGTAATCTCCCGACAGGTCCCCTTGCCACCTTTATGTCCTGTGTGGGTGTGGGTGTGTGTGTGAGAGAGAGAGAGAGATGGAGAGAGAGAGAGACTGACTCAGACTCACTCAATCCGGTTACTGCTGCCTGATAGAATATTGACTGGTGATCTTGGCTTGACCTTGTACAGATTGATTGTTTTTATCCTCTGTGTAACCATAACTATAGTGCTCTTGGGTACATGCAGCCATGTAATGCCCAGAAGAGGGCACTTCACAGCAGTCCTTCCCTTCCTTGGGCTCTTACATCTTTTTCTGCCCCCCCCCCCCCGCATTGTTTCTTGAGTTTGGAGGTGTTAATGTGGATAGATGTCCCATGTAGGATTGAGCACCCAACAGTTACTCATTCTTTTTTTTTTTTTATTACTTTGGTTTTTCAAGACAGGGTTTCTCTGTGTAGCTCTGGCTGTCCTGGAACTCACTCTGTAGACCAGGCTGTCCTCGAACTCAGAAATCCGCCTGCCTCTGCCTCCCAAGTGCTGGAATTAAAGGCATGCGCCACCACTGTCTGGCCAGTCACTCATTCTTAACATTTGACCAGTTAGTGAACTGTGCACTACAGAGGAACACCTGTGACCAAGATTGGAGTCAGCACTAATCTATGGGTAGAAACAAATACTTACTTTTTCTTTTCTTTTGAGACAGGGTTTCACTATGTAGCCTGGCTGGCTTAAACTTGAGATAGATGTAGATATATAGGCTGGCATTGAACCTTCTCAGATTTGTCTGCTTCTGTCTCCTGAGTGTTGGGATTAAAGGTGTATGTGCCAGCATTCCAAACCTTAGAATGTTCTTAATGTTTAACTTTAAAAACCGTTGTTGACTGGTTGTTGATGGGGTTTGAGCAGATAGTTACAATGTACTAAAACTAGCACATGTAAAGAACATTAGTTTTTAATTAAAATGCTTTTATCCCATTGTTAAAATTACTGTTAGGAATAGACTGCCTCAACCAGTAACCTGCTGTGGGAACTACATTCTGTAACTTTTTTTTAGCTTTACTTTTATTCTCTGTTCATGAGTGTTTGCCTGCGTATCTGTCTGTGCACCCCTTGTATGTCTGGTGCCCAAGACTGGAAAGGGTATTAGATCCCTTGCAACTGGAATTATGGATGATTATGAGCCACCATGTGGGCTCTGAGACTTGAGCCCAGTTCTCTTAACTACTGAGCTATTCTATAATTAATCAGCACAGCATTCTTTTCTGGTATGTATGTTTGCATGCATGCATGCATGTATCTATTTTATTTTTGAGACAAGATCTCTGTGTAGCTCTTGCTGTCCTGGATTTGATTTGAATTCACAGAGATCTACCTTCCTTTGCCTTCCTCTGCCTCCTGAGTGCTGGGGTGAAAGGTTCTCACCATTTTGCCCAGCCTCCTGTGAGACCACTTTTAGAGCCAGTATATAATCACAGTGCTGCAGAACATGGAGCAAGGATTGGCTGAGTATAGTTTCTCGTAATTTTTATAAAAGTTTTTAGCTAAAACAATGGAACATAGTGATGACCTTTTCCATTGGCACTGATTGATAATGAGCAGCTCCTCTCTCCCTTTATGCACAGTGAGAAGGCGACAGAGACCAAGTGAAGGGGCATCTCTGCTTAGTCTGTTCAGCTGCACCTCTCACTCCTGTCTCACACTTCCCCCTTCCTTCTGGAGTTAGGAAACAGTCTCCTAAGTTGAAAGTTAAGGTACACGTTTCTGCTCCAAGAACATTGTGATCATGCTTCATAGTGTGCTTTGTAGGATTTTCCTTAGGTCTCTTGTTCTCAGAGGATTTTTGATACACACACACACACACATACAGAGATTGTACTGTAGAAGTATGATTTTTGTAGAACTAGGAAGTTAACAAGTACAGGAAGGCTTAAAGCTCCTATTAATAATGCATGTATCTCTAAACTACTCTGATGCTTAGCTCTAAAAATCTGCTTGGATTCATCTTAGATCTATATGTAATTATGGAGTGATTTTTATTTATTTATTTATTTTCTCCACCATAGTCTTTTAGGTTAAGTGCATGATTAGCTTGGCCTGGTGGCACAAATCTGCCTCTAATCCCAGCAGTCAGGAGGCAGAGGCAGGTGGATCTCTGTACACAGAGAAATTCTATCTCAAAAAACTAAAATAAATAAATAAAAAGATGAACATGATTTTTTTTACCAAACAACCTTTCTGTTTCACATTAGATGTTTAATTTTTTAAAAGATCAATTTATTTATTTTATTTATGAGTCCACTGTCACTGTCTTCAAACACACCAGAAGAGGGCATCGGATCCCATTACAGATGGTTGTGAGCCACCATGTGGTTGCTGGGAACTGAACTCAGGACCTCTGGAAGAGCAGTCAGTGCTCTTAACCGCTGAGTTATCTCTCCAGCCCATTTAATTTCTTGAAATGAGGAAGAATTACCATTTATTTTGAGTTATAATTTTTCTTCTTAAAATGTTACTTTTTTTTTTTTTGGTTTCTTACTTAAAGGTGATAATTTAGTTAACTGATACATTAGTAGATCTTTGAATGGGGGACTCAATTTTAAAATCTGTAATAACCATGAGTAAATTGTCATATAATTTTAAAAAAACAGTATGTAGTGAGTTTGGGGATTTAGATGAAGGCCTTGTGTTCAGCCCTCAGTGCTGTGTGGGAACACACTGAAGAGGTGGCTCAGTTGGTTCAGAAGGCAGAGCAGAGGATCCAAGTTCAGGTCCTCCCACCTACATGGTGGCTCACAGCAGCCTGTAATTCCAGTTCTGCGGCATCAACACCCTCTTCTGGCCATGGTGTTGCATGTCTTTAATCTGAGCACTCAGGAGGCAGAGGCAGACAAATCTGTGAGGTTGAGGCTAGCCTGGTGTGCACAGCAAGTTCCAGGATACCCATGACTATACAGACATTGTCTCCAAAAAAAAGAAAGAGAGGAAAAGAAGAAGGTAACGGTTCATATTAACACTCAGATCTCCAAATCTAGGGCAGGGCGAAGCCTGGCTCAGCCAACTTTCCCAGTTCCCACTGCCTGGAACATCAGTGTTAAAGTACACGTGCTCTTCCCCAGTGCTCTTCTTCATCCTGGAGCTGTGCATCTTCTCAAGTCCCCAACCCTTCTCCTCCTGAGAAAAACTGGACATGGGGGATGGGGAAGGGAGTGAGCCAGGGGATGACCCTTTTTTGTGGCATTGGAAAGAGGAGGGACCTATTCCACCTTCCCCAGACTCCTGGCAACTCCCAGTCAGTGTTTGAGCCTCTGTGTCCCTTGAGCACCAGTTGGTGAATCCTTGATGACAATTTGGTAACTTCAGGAATAAATGGCAGTTCTCATGGGGAAAAATTCAAATTTCCAGTGTCCAGCTGACATTTTATATACTTGTACAGCACAGATGTACACACATTCAAAACTGAAGTCTAAGCTGAGGGTGGTGCTCTACGCCTGTAATGCCATTACTGGTGAGGCTGAGCCAAGAATCACAAGGTCAAGGCTAGCCAGGGCTACAAAATGATAGCCTGTCATTTTTTTCTAAACTGAGATTCAAAGTCTGTGCTCTGGAATTAAATGATACGTGTCTCCCTTTTCATTTTTTTATTCCCACCCCTTTTTTGTTTTGTTTTTTGAGTCAGAATTTTTTTGAATGTAGCCCTGGTTTTTCTGGAACTTACTCTGTAGACTAGGCTGGCCTAGAAGTCACAGAGATCTGCTTGCATGAGATGGCATGTCTCTATCTTAACTTTCTATTTCTGTTTTTTTTTTTTTTTGTTTTGCTTTGATTTTATAATTTCTGTATTGAAGAAACTGGGTTGTCTTTATTTGATCACCTCTTTTTTGTTTCATTAAACATATTTTTCAAACTTTTGTCTTTTCTCCACCTTGATAAGTATCTCTTCTATTATTGCGTATCTGATTCCAAACTTTAAGAATAAGCTAAATAATAACTTAGAAGTAGCAGTGGACTGCATTTAGATTTCCTGCTTAAAATATCATTTTTTTTTTTTTTTCCTCCCTCAGAGATCTGCAGCGGATAACCCTACCCAGCATCAATCGCCTCAGACACTTCACTAATGACACAATTCTGGATGTCTTCTTCTACAACAGCCCCACCTACTGTCAGACTATTGTGGATACAGTAGCTTCTGAAATGAACCGAATATATACACTTTTTCTGCAGAGGAACCCTGATTTCAAAGGGGGTGTATCCATTGCTGGTCATAGTTTAGGTAACATGAATTCTCTGTAGCCAGAGAGGACAGTCACACTTTGAAATACAGTGTCTTTAATCAGTAACGGAATCAGAGAACTACAAGTAATCTGTGATGAAGAGTTTGGAACGGGTTGGAAGGGTGGTGGGAAATTGGAAAGATTCTCTGTGTTGATTTTCTTACATTTGTAATTGGCTTATAACTTTTTGTATAAAGGACAGCCAATGTCTTAGAAATTGTCCCTTCTTCTATTTTACTTATAGGTTCGCTTATATTGTTTGATATCCTAACAAATCAGAAAGATTCTATTGGGGATATTGACAGTGAAAAGGTAATTTGGAAGTTTAGATAGGTTCTTTTGTAGTATGCTATACTAAAGAGTTTTAGATTTCCGACCTTTTGTGTGTAGCTGTTTAGTCTTATGCCAAAATGTTAAATGTACATTTATTTTAACAGCCTAGAAATTAAATCTTCTCATTCTTACGTGATAGAAGCAAGGTGGTGTTTTGTGTCTGCAGATCCTTGGCATGTTGTAAAGTAAGCGTAGGTGTCTTCCTTCTCTGTAAATATGCACTGTTGGTGCTTGAATAGAGCTGTACTCACTGGGCCCTGTAGAGTGTGTGTAAGGGTGGGAAGACTGACTTGTGTGGTTTGTGGAAGTTTTGTGTGAAAGCCAAGGGAAGACAGGATGATGAAACCTCTCTTCATAAAGTCCATGGACATTTTAACCACAGATAGGATTGATTCAGTGTTTGATAGACACCATCTTCTAATTTGTTTATTTTTGTAAGTGTCCTGTGACTCTTTGGGTTCTGAGTTCTTCCAGAACTTGGGTTCTGTCATAGACTATTTTACACCTCTTTTTGTTTTTTAGACTTATTTTTTAGTATGTAGGACTGTTTTGCTTTAATTTGTTTTTTAATCTCTATATGCATTTTACCCATGTGTTTACATGTGCATTGGAGGGTACAAGATCCTCCCAGAACTGATGGTTGTGACCCAACATGTGGGTGCTGGGAACTGAACTCAGGTCTTCTGGAAGAACAAGTTCTCATAACCACTGGGCCATCTCTCTAGCCCCTGTGTATATATTCATTGTGCATGCCCCTGAAGGTCAAAAGAGGGCATCAGGTTCCATGGAACTGAAGTTATAGATAAGTTGTAAGCAGCCATCTGTGTGCTGGTTACCAAATCCAGGTCCTCTACAAGAGAGCAAGCTGTTAAATGCTGGGCCATCTCTCCAGCCTCCCCATTCCTGTTTTAAAATTTTATGTGTATCAGTGTTTTGCCTTTATGTATGTCTGCACCATCTTTGTACTGGTGTCCTCAGAAACCAGAAGAGGACATTGGATCCCCTGGCACTGGAGTTACAGACAGTTGTGAGCTGTCATGTGGTTGCTGGGAAGTGAACCCAGGTCCTCTGAAAGAGTAGCCAGTGTTCCAAACCACTGAGTTGTCTCTCCATCCCTGAATATTTTATCTTAAATTATGTTTTCTTCATAAATGCTCATTAAGGGCTTTTTTAATGATAATGGAGATTTTGATACTAATTTAAAAAATATTTTTTTGCCAGGTGTAGTGGCACATGCCTTTAATCCCAGCCCCTGGGAGGCAAAAGCAGGTGGATCTCTGTGAGTTTGAGGCCAGCTTGGTCTATATAGCTAGTTCCTAGCCAGCTAGGGCTAGACAATATATGAAACTGTCTCCAAAAGAAAAAAAAAAAGACAAAAGGAAAAAAAAAAGGTAATATTAAAAAAAAATTTGCTGAGGTTGCAAAAAGTTGGAAGTCACTGTTTTATTTTGTGTAAGCTAAAATGTATTTAGAACTGGGTGTAGTGATAATATCTGTAATCCAGCGTTTGGAAGGTTGAGGCAGAGGATCCAGAATAAAGGGCATCCTTAATTACATAGTAAGTTTGAGGCCAGCCCAGGCTACATTAGACCTTATCTTAAAAAACAAAGCAAAGGTTAGAGTTAAGGGTCATTACTGTAAATATCTTCCATGATATACCTCATATTATAAAATAGTGTTAATAAGGAAAATAAATGCATTTTCTAAATAATAAGCTTTATGATACAATTTTTAGGGCTCATTGAGTACTGCTGAGGGTCGAGGAGACGTATCAACATTAGAAGAAGAGCTGAGAAAGCTTCAGCTCTCCGAGTTCGTCACAGTCTTTGAGAAGGAGAGAGTTGACAAAGAGGCTCTGGTGAGGATAAGCTTTTAACTGTTAGACCAAGCAGTTCTCATGTGTATACCAACAGCCTGCCCTTCGGGAGCGCTCTACCTACAAATGTCTCACCACCGACGGTGGTTGTCAGCATTGCTTATCTGCTTTTTGTCAAATAAAGGGATCTTTGCTGTGTGGGAGCTCAAGGTTCCCATGGGCCATACTGATGTGCACATGTCAGAGTGTGATCTAAAGCAAGCGGAGCTTAGAGCAGATGTGAGTCGGGAGCTGGCCCTGGTATGAACAGGAACTGCCGGGCTCTTTGTTTCCATTAGGTAAAGAGCTGGACTGTTGGTATTTTCTCTCCTACTTTGGCTGTGCTTTTTCTGATTTGATACATCCATTCACTTAGCAGGTGTTTAGTGCTCACTATGGCCAGGCATGCGCAACAGGGTGCTAGTAACACGGAGCTGGTTGTTATGTTAATGACACAGGTATGTTAAGAACTGATGAGCAACGTACACAGCAGTGTAAGAATGCAAAGGGAAGGACATCCTTCCCCACTAAAGTGAGTGGCACTTATGCTGAGATTGTGATGCTAACTCGTTATGACATCTTTCTGTGTTGGCCAGAGTCCTCACAGCTTCTGTCCATCAGGAGTCTTGAGTGACCATCACTAGATACCAGCTCTCCTAGTTGTTCTTTTTCATATAGTATTCTGTGACTGTCTATTGACACTGTAGTTTTTACTAATACTTCTTCCTGGGTTATTTTATGATTAAGACAAGACTTTCTTTATCAAAGTTACTTGTGTGTTATACCTTAAGGGAGCCAGATCAGTATAGAACCAAGAACAAGACTGACTCCTTTACAGTCTAGAACATTAAATTGATTTTATTTTGCTTAGAAATTAAAAAACAAACCTGTTGTGTTGTTTATGCCTAGGCTTTATGTACAGACGGAGATCTTCAGGAAATGGGGATTCCCTTAGGACCCAGAAAGAAGATACTGAACCATTTCAGGGCCAGAAAGAATTCAATGGTATGTGTCTAAAATGGCGTAGTGGGGTGAGACGGTTCTTTGATACTCATAGTATCTTTATGCTTTATGAGATAGATATGCACCCTGCTGACCAAGTAATGCTTTGGTTTGTTTTCCATACTGGGTATGAAATCTAGGACTTTACCCATGTTAGGCAAGCACTTAGAAACTGGGCAGTATCCCTATTGGTTTTTTGTTGTTGTTGTTGTTGTTTTGTTTTTACTTTTTATTTTGAGATAGAGTCTCACTGAGTTGCCCTGGCTGGTTTTGAATTCACTCTGTAGGCCAGGGAGACTTCAACTTGAGTTTGAAATCATCCTGCCTCAAGACTTCCAAGTAACTGGGATTATTGACCTGCAGCACCAAGCCTAGATCTGGTTTGTCTTTGTTTTGTGTATTGGTGAGGTGAGGTCTCCCTGTGTTTCTCAAGCTGTCTTCAAACTCTTGGCATATATTTTCCTTGGGACAGGGACTCACTATGTAGCTCTGACTGTCCTGGAACTCACTATGTAGACCAGGTTGGTCTTGAACTCACAGAGATCCTCCAGCCTTTGCTCCCCAAGTGCTGGAATCAAAGGTGTGTGCACCATTATATCTGGCTTCCTCTTTCCTTAGCCAAATTGTTTGAACTACAGATGAGTGCTACCACACCTGTCTGAGTAGTTTTCATCGTTAGTCTTGGCTCTGTTTTTAGAAATTAAACACATGTTCTTTATCTGCATCTTTAGACGTGCTGTTGGTTTACATCTTTCTCCCTAGAGTTCCTGCCTTTGGATTTATCACAGTGTTGCTAAAGTGTGATCCATATCTCATACCATATGATTAGCCTTTTACAATATAAAATTCAGTTGTTGCTACTAATTGTAGCATCTCTCTGTCACCTCCAGAGGAAATCCCATACCAACATACCAACTGTAGTCACCTCCATTGCACATGACTGTGGCGTTTGCCAGCTGTGGCCAGCCTTCTTTTTATAATAATACTGCATTTTCATGTAAGTGAAATTATGCAGATATAGCCTTTTATGACCACCTTTTTTAATTTAGCAAAATACTGCATTTTAAGATCTGTATTTGTCCTTTCCGTGTGTGCGCGTGCGCACATGTGTGAGTGTGTAGGGCACTATACCTAGCTTCAGGCCTTAGTCATGAACTTTTCAGTGTTTTAGTAGAGGTTCCTTTTCTTTTGGGGACACAAGTTATGCATGCATTCATTCACTCACGTATATTGAGATAGGATCTTACTGTGTAGCCCTGGCTAGCACAGAAGTCACAGAGATCTGCCTGCCTCTGCCTCTAGAGTGCTGGCCTTAAAGGGGTGTGCCACCACATCTGGTAAGACCCAAGTCTTGATCCAGAGAGATGTCAGATTTGCCTTTGTTACAGATGCACACACTTTATAGAATTTAGCAACAGTGCTTTGCTGTTACCTATCATATGGTTAGCTGATATTCAGCTGCTGCCAAAGAAGGGTATGCTCCCATGATTTATTTTTATTTATATATTTTTTGAGACATGGTCTTACTGTGTAGTTGTAGCTGGCCTAGAACTCACATGTAGATCAGACTGGCCTTTAACTCATAAAGATGGGTTTGCCTCTAACTCCTCCCAAGTGCTGGGATTAAAGGTGTGCTCCACAATGCCCAGAATTTACTTATTTTTTTAAAAGATTTACTTGTTTCCATATGTTTGATTGCATGTATGACTGTGTACTCATGTATACCTGGTGTCCATGGAGATCAGAAGAGGACATTGGATTCTCTGGGTCTGCAGTTACAGCTAGTTGTGAGCTGCCATGTGTGTACTGGGAATCACAACACAGGTCCTCTGGAAGAGTAGCCAGTCTTACTCCCTGGCCCATCTCTCCAGCCCCCTCCATTGTTTTGAAGCACATAGGCCATCAGCTCAGGATGTAAGGCGGCTACCATTTTGTCAGTACATTTATCTAGTTCCGTAAGGGCCTTGACATGGAGTTGTTGGTTGCCATTCCTAAGCTTTGCCTTTGACCTAGTAGCTATTTCCAGTGAATAGCATTTCCATGAATTTTTTTTCTTTTATTCTTTTTAGGGTCTTAATAGACCAGCCATGTCAGCTTCTGAGGTAAACATCCCCAAGGAAAATGGTGAATATCTGGATGTTGGCATTGGGCAGGTAAAAATACTCTGTTTGGGTTTTTGGTTTTTGGTTTTTACTACTACTACTCATTGGTAGGAACAGATAAGACTCACTATTAATGAGGACTGGCTTTTTTCCTTCTAGGTGTCTGTAAAATACCCCCGGCTCAACTACAAACCAGAAATATTCTTTGCCTTTGGATCTCCCATTGGAATGTTTCTTACTGTCCGAGGATTAAGAAGAATTGATCCTAGTTATAAATTTCCCACATGCAAAGGCTTCTTCAATATTTACCATCCTGTAAGCATTGCATAGCTGCTATTTGTTTTCACCTAAACACTAGGATTTCCTTGCAAACAGCATATAATTTTGTGTTGTATTTATTTTCTTTTTCTATATTATTCTATAGCAATTAGACAGTTAGTAGTATTGATTAGGAAGAAGAAATTAGGAGTGGGCGCTGGTGTACGCCTTTAATCCCAGCACTCGGGAGGTAGGGGGATATGATCTCTGAGTTCTAGGCCAGCCTGATCTCCAGAGCTGATGCTGGACAGCTTGAGCTAGGAAGTAATTAGATAGAACTGTGTGTATTCATGTGTATGAGCCCAAGGACAGCCTTGGGCACCATTTATCAGGTGCTGTCTGGTTTTTGGTTTTTTTTTTGGTTTTTGTTTGTTTGTTTGTTCTGATTTTGAGACAAAGTCTCTGACTGACCTGGCCTGTATCTTGCCAAGTAGGCTAGACTGTCTAGCCAGTGAGCTTCAGGAATCTGCCTATCTTAGCCTTCCCAGTGCTAGGAGTTACAGGTTTGTTTGTTTGTTTAATATAGGTTCTAGGGATCAGACTTAGGTCCTCTTGCAGTCAAGCACTATACTGACTGAGCCATCTCCCAGTCCACAACTATACCTTTTTACAAATAAACGTAATTATTTTTACCTAATATACATAATTCCTCACACTGTCTTTATTAGGGATAAATAGTTAGCTGTTATTTTCCTATGTAGTTTGATCCTGTGGCATATAGGATTGAACCAATGGTGGTCCCAGGAGTAGAGTTTGAGCCAATGCTGATCCCACACCATAAAGGCAGGAAGCGGATGCACTTAGGTGAGTCTGTTACAGAACTTGATAAATCTGGATGTTCCAATGAGTATAAATGAAATGGATCTAATTCTCTGCTTTCAACTTGACATCATACAGCATTCTTTATTCACTCACGTTTCAGAACTGAGAGAGGGCTTGACCAGAATGAGTATGGACCTAAAGAACAACTTGCTGGGCTCACTGAGGATGGCCTGGAAGTCTTTCACCAGAGCTCCATACCCTGCCTTACAAGCTTCAGAAACAGCAGAGGAAACTGAAGCAGAGCCAGAATCAAGTTCAGAAAAGTCCAGTGGTCAGTGACAGGACATAGAAATTACCTGAGGAGGAGTGCCATGCTGTGGAGTCCTTCCCCAGGGCTGCTTCCCTTCCCCTTTAATTGTGTCAGGTCTATTCTGAGTCATAGTTGGCCTTGAGCTATGCTAACCTTCCCTGTCATTTTAATAGCCAAACATTAGAGTGAAATCTTACGCGTGGGAAGGGAAATGTCAAGAGAAGCAATTAACTGCCCTTGAAACATTTCCCACTTTGGATTTGGGAATGATGTTGAAAGCCTACTCTCTCAGGCATGGTGACACAAACCTTTAATCCCACTCCTTAGGAGGCAGACACAGGTGATCTTTGTGAGTTTGAGGCCAGCCTGATCTATAGAATGAGTTTCAGGCTAGTCAAGGCTGCATAGAAAGACCCTGTACCTAAAAGCAAAGCAAAATCCTACCCTGTAAAGTTCCTACTTAAAAAATAATAATCTGTGTTTGTGTTTGTGTGACTAGTGGAGGCCAGAGGGGGGACTGGATCCCCTGGTGCTGTGTTTGTGTGACTAGTGGAGGCCAGAGGGGGTACTGGATCCCCTGGTGCTGAAGATACAGGCGGTTGTGAGCTGCCCAGCATGGATGCTAGGAAAGAAACTTGGATCCTCTGGAAGATCATCAAGTGCACTTAACTTCCTAGCCAATGCTCCAGCCCTAATGTATGTGTGTGCGTGCTTGAGTGTGTATATATGTGTACCAAATGCGTTCCTGATGCCTTCAGAGGCCAGAGTCACTGGATCCCCTGGTACTGGTGTTACAGGGGTTATGCCCTCCTTGATGTAGTGCTGGGAATTAAGCCTGGCTCCTTTGCAAGAACACTAAGTACTCTGAATTGCCGAGCCATTTCTTATACTTTTTATTTCTTACACTTTTTATTTCTTACTTCTTACAGGGTGTGTGTGTGTGTGTGTGTGTGTGTGTTATTAGTTTTATTTCCATTGCTGAGAATTAGCTCATATACCTAGTATACTCAGTTTCCTACAGAAGTCTATCTCGGTTTACATTTAGTTTATAAAATTCAAGACACCTGACTCATGGATGTACAGGTGATGAGATGTGTTGATCAAAAGAAGAAATTGAACAAAATTAGTGTGATTCAAGGAACTTTAAAAAAATTGAGAGGACGAAGACAAGAGAGCTCTGAGCAGAGTACCTCATTATAAGATAAACTTGGAGTCTGAGGGAGTGCAGAATCTTTTAGGGATGTGTGTGATGTGTGTGTACATCTTCATGTGTACATATACATGGGTGCAAATGTATATGTGTGTTGGTATGCAAGTATGTGTAGGCCAGAGTGTCTTCCTCCATTTTTCTCCACCTTAGTTCATTTAGACTAAGTTTATTTCTTAGGATCTCTCACTGAACCTGGAGCTCACCAACTGGCTCCCAGTCCTCCTGTCTCTGCCTCCCTAGTGTTGGGATTACAGCTCATGCTGCCACGTCCAGCTTTCTGTGTGGGTGTCTGGGTGTTGGCGATAGGAGCTTAGTCCCTCATGCTTGCAGGATAAGCAGTTAGTCACCTCAGCAGAGTCATTTCTCCAGTCCTTCACTTAGGCTCTTACGTTTCCAGATGCCACCACAGAAGAGCCTCCTGTGGAAGTTAAAGAAGAGGTTCCCATCAATGTGGGGATGCTGAATGGAGGTCAGCGCATTGACTACGTGTTACAGGAGAAGCCCATTGAGAGTTTTAATGAATATTTATTTGCTTTGCAAAGCCATCTATGCTACTGGTGAGTGTTTTGTGTTCTGTTTCCTTATCTAGTCTTTCCTTTCAGCTTCTCTAGGGTTGAGCAGAGTCTCAGAAGTACTGGCACCCAGCCTTACCCCAGCTGGCTCTGACCTTTAACGTTTACCTTTTGAAACCAGTGTGATTTTTCATGTTTTTAACTCTAGCATTTGTGATGCTGAGTCTGGAGGATTTCAAGTGTGTAAGCAGTCTGAGCTACCCACTGAAATCCTGCTCCCTGTCCTATCAAGGGGTCAGGGGAGGAAAAGGGAAGAAAAGAAAGCAACCCATCTAAAAGTATTTACAGTAGCTGTCACATGTATTATTATTACATGTAATTAATCCCCTGATGGGGTGTAGATCAGCAGTGGTGGGGACTAAGTGTTGGATCATTTAACAGCATAATGTCATTACCAGTGAAGCAGAGATAACGGAAAATAAAGCTAGAACAATAAAATGGGGCATGGAGAAGTATTTTTAAAAGATGCTCACCTGTAATCCCAGTGCTCTGGAGGCTGGGGCAGGAGGATCACTGTGACCTTGTTTTATGTTCTGAGGAATTTTTCCATGGAACTCTGGTAAGGGGATAATTGTCTAGTGTAAGCACTGTCATCTCTATATGGTGAATAGAACCAAACTAAAGCTTAACAAAATCACTCACTATAAGGAGCTAAAATAATGCCCTTTAAATATGTTCTCTTTAAAGTGTTTTCTTTACAAACACTTTACATTTATTTATGTTTGCATGTTCTATAGCATGTAAGTGGGAGTCAGCACAACTTACAGGAGTAGGGGAGATTAAGCTAAAGGTGTCAGTCTTGGTGACACTTACCTTTCCAGCTGAGCCAGTGTACTGGTCCTGCTTGTTTGCTTATTACAGAATTAAACCTAATTTAAGAACTTTTTCTCTAAAGCTGGAAATGTTGGTACGTGTCTGTATCTCAGAACTTGGGAGATGGAGGCAGGAAGATCAGGAGCTCAAGGCCATATGCTGCTCTATTTCAAGTTTGAGACCAGCCTGGGCTACATGAGACCCTGTCTCAAAGCCCAAAAAGCTAGACAAAATTCAAAGGACCATGAATAATTTAGAAGGGGGGGGAGGGGGAAAGAGGGGAGAGAGCATGAGCACTTCATCTCATCTCGTGCCAAGCTAGTGAGTCTCCCCACATACAGCTGTCATGTTTCTTATAGCAATGGAAAAAAAAGGATTAAAATGTAGCTACACATTTCTTCTGCCTTATCTACTGATATTTTTCTGAGTTTCTTCATTCTTTTAGACATAATGTTCCACTTTAATTTTTTAAAGATTTATTTATTTATGTATGTATATGAGTGCTCTGTCTTCCTGCAGAAGAGGGCATCAGATCCCATGACAGATGGTTGTGAGTCACCATGTGGTTGCTGGGAATTGAACTCAGGTCCTCTGGAAGAGCAGTCAGTGCTCTTAACCACTGAGCCATCTCTCCAGTCCTAGTGTTCCACTTTATTAATTTATCTCAGTTGTAAGTCAGTTCTCTGCTGATAGACCTTTTACTTTTTACAATGCGTCCATGTTGCTTCATTCACTCATGAGTCTTACTTACAAATGGAATTGCTGGCATAAAGGCTATATGCATTTGTAATGTTTGGTAAATGCTGCCAAACAAAGGTTGTTCTTTACAAAAGCATTTATCGTATTTATTTATTAGTGTTTGTGTATGCATGTGGGTACTGGTGACCTGACTCAGGTCATCAGCTTGGCAGGAAATGCTGTACTCACTGACTCATCTCCCTGGCTCAGAGTGTCCATTTCTACATTCTCATCATGTACAAGTGTACATTAAATCATATTCAGTTTTTCCCCATAGCCTTTTGTAAACAGATGTTTTAAGAATAGATTTTTGTGTGTGATATATGTACATGTTTATGTGCACATGTGCACTATCTATACTTGTAGATAGAGGCCGAAGGTCATGGTCAGTGCCTTTCTATAATGTCTACACCTTATTTTTTGAGACAGGGTCTCAGTGAACCTGGAGCTCACTGATTAGGCTAGGCTGGCTGGTCAGTGAACTCTAGGGATAGACTGATCTCACTTTCCCCAGGTCCTCCTTGCCCAGGTTGTAGTTACATGCCTTCTAACCTGGCTTTCCTGTGGCTTCTGGACACCCAACCCAGATGCTCATGCTAGTGCTGCAAGCACTTTACAAACTGACCAGTCTCCTCAGTCCTCTTTCCAACATAGTTTTAACAACTTAAAGTTTTGACAATTTGTTGGTTGTAAGATGTGTAATAAAGTGCAGATATTTCAAGTTTACAAATTTGAGTTTCATGACCTATGAAACCATTATAATAATCAATACATGACAATACTTATCACTGAAAGGTTAATGTTCCATTGTCATTGTCCTTGGCCCCTCATCTCCAGGCACTGATACAGTAACTGCTTGTTACTATAGTGTGCATATGTATGATCCCATCTTAGTTACTTTTCAGTTGCTGTGACAAAGCTCAACAACCAAAGCAACATAAAAGAAACAGATAAGTGGGAATCAGAGGTGCAGAGAGTGAGTCTGTGGCCATCATGGCAAGAACATGTCAGCAGGGATGGCACTGGAGCAGTAGCTGAGAGTTTATATCTTAAGATAACAGCCAACACGAGATAGAGGGAGAAAGCTAACTGGGAATATTGTGGGCTTTTAAAACCTCAAAGCCCACCCCCAGTGACACACCTACTCCAATAAGGCCACACCTCCTAATCCTTCCCAAACAGTTCCACCAGCTGGGGACCAAGCATTCAAACCTGTGGACCTATGAGGGCATTCTCATCCAAACCACAGAGTCAGAATGTATCTCCTTTTGTGGTCAAGCTTCCCTGAAGGGAATTATTTCAAGATCCATCCATTTTATATATATAATTTATTCCAGTTTAGTAAAGCAGTATTTCTACTGTATGTATGTAACCCATTTATCTCTTAGCATGCGTGCTTGTGTGTGTGTTACTTTTTAAGATAAAGACTCGATATTTGGAACAGATTGACATCTAACGAGATCCTCCATCCTCCTGAATGCTAGAATCCCAAGTGTTTACTGCTCTTGGCTTCATTTTGACAACTCTTCCCTTTTATTTCCCTCCCTCCCTCCCTTCCTTCCTTCCTTCCTTCCTTCCTTCCTTCCTTTCTGTGTTTCAAAACAGGGTTTCTCTGTGTGGCTATGGCAGTCCTGGAACTCACTCTGTAGACCAGGCAAGTCTTGAACTCAAGAGATTTGCCTGCCTCTACTTCCCAAGTGCTAGGATTAAAGGTGTGTGCCACCACAGTTCCAGCCAGTGGTTCCTATTATGTAAATGGTGGAGCCTCTTGATATAAAAATAAGGGCCATTTTTATTTCCTTCTCTGGGAACTACCTATACTCTTTATTTTCACTTCTGTCTTAGTTGCTTTTTTATTGCTGTGATGGCACCATGACCAAGGCAGCTTATAAAAGAGAGCATTTAACAGGGGCTTGCTTAAAGTTTCAGGGAGTTGGTCCATTATCACATGGTGGGAAGCATAGTGGTGTGCAAGCATGGTGCAGTGGTGGGCAAGCATGGTGCTGTAGGAGTACCTGAGATCACATCTAACTGAATGGTGTGGGCAGAGAGAAACACTAGGCCTGGCATGAATGTTTGAAATCTCAAAGTCCACCTCCAGTGGTACGCCTCTTCCAACCAGGCCACATATTCTAGTCTTCTAAACAGTTCCACTAGCTGGGGCCAAGTATTCAGACATATGAGCCTATGAGGGCCATTTTCATCCAAACCACACCCTTCATTTTCTTTATATTGAAATGTTAAGACTTTGCATTGATTGATGTTTATTATATGAGCTGTAGATGTGTTTTCCTCAGTTTGTATTTGATATTGACTCTTGTCTTATTATTATTAATTATGTGTGTGGGCATGTCCAGTTGCCCACAGAGCTCAGAAGAGGGCATCAGATTCCCTGAGGCAGAGTTACCAGCAGTTGTGAGGTACCCAGTGCAGGTGCTGGGAACTCTGCCTCAGCAAGAAAGACTGACATGTGCTCTTACTGCAGAGCCATCTTTCAGGCCTCTATGGGTTTTTGCTATATATAAATTTTTTTTTGTCAGACTTCTTAATCTATGGGGTGTTGTTGTTGTTGTTTTCAGACAGTCTCACTATTCAGCCTTGGTTGGCTTAGAATTCCATCCATAAGCCAGGTTGGCCTTAAAGTCAGAGATCTACCTGTCTGTGCCTCCCAATCCTGGGGTTAAAGGCATATGTCACCACACTGGCTTGTGTCATATTTAGATCTTTCTTGTCCCCATCCCTAAAATATATAGTCCACTCTGATATTTTATAGTCTCGTTTTGTCATGTAAATCTCAGATTCATTTCTAATTTGGGTCCCTTTTTTTTGTTGTTTTTTGAGGCAGGGTTTCTCCATGTAGCCCTGGCTGTCCTGGAACTCACTCTGTAGACCAGGCTGCCTCAAACTCAGAAATCCGCCTGGAACTGAAGCAGAGGCTTACTGCTTACTGGCTTGCTCCTAATGGCTTGGGTCAAGGTGACAACTCACCAACCAACTCAGTGGTAAAAGATCCAGGTCGTGTTTTTTTTTTTTGTTTTTGTTTTTCCATGTGCTTATTTAATTGTCTTAACAATACTAGAATTTGGCATTCTACCTTTCTGAAATTATTTTTTGTTTGCTTTTTTTTTTTTTTGAGACAGTCTCACTATATCGCTCTGGCTGTCCTGGAGCTCACTCTGTAGAACAGGCTAGCCTCAAACTTACAGAGATTTGCCTGCCTCTATCTCCGGGATTTAAAGGCCACCATACCCCTTTTTATTTTACTTGTTTTTATGTGCATTGTTTTGCCCGCATATATGTCTGTGTAAGGGGAGTCAGAATCCCCTGAAAAGACAGTTGTGAGCTGCCATGTGGGTACTGGGATTGAACCCAGGGCCTCTGGAAGAGCAGCAAGTGCTCTTAACCACAGAGCCATCTTCTACAGCCCTTAAAATCTTGTTTCAAAATCTATTATTATTATTATTATTATTATTATTATTATTATTATATTTTTTTGTGTGTGAATTGAACCATGTGTGAATTGAACTCAGGACCTCTGCAAGAGCAGTGAGTGCTCTTAATTACTGAGTTCTCATTTTAAAAGTTTTTATTTTTTGCGTGAGTGTAAGCCTTTGTGCTTTGGGCACATGTGGGGGTCAGAGGACAACTTTTGGGAGTTGGTTCTTGCTTCTACTTTGCTGAGGCTTGGCCTCTGCCATTGTGCTACACGTACCATGGGATGGGTGGCCTGAGAGTGCCTAGCAGATTATCTTGGCTCTTCTCATCTCACTGTAGGAGCACTGGGATTTCAGGTCACACCACACACAGGCCTTTTTACACAGCCTCTGGAGTCCTGGGCCTCTTTTCCACGGCGAGCATTTTACCCACTAAGCCATCCTCGGGCCTTCTTTGTGGAGTTTATTAAGCTGAGAGACCTGCATGTGGAATTTTGGGGCATGAGGGTTAGCTGTTAGATAGTCGTTCCCCCACCCCCACCCCCACAGCACACATCGTGTGTTGTGTGTGTGTGTGTAAGTAAACACTTTGTTGCCAGCAATCCCAGCACTAGGAGGAACAGGCATTTGGACCTCTGAGCTTGAGGCCAGCCAGAGCTACCACTTGTGATCCTGTCTAAAAGGAAAAGAAAAACAAAAAAAAACCCAAACAAATGAAAACAAAAATCTCGTTCTTATTGAGCCTTTCTTTAAAAAGTAATTTATTTTTATTTTATATGCATTGATGTTTTGCCTGCATATGTGTGCATACAAGGGTGTTAGATCACCTAGAACTGGAGCCACAGACAGTTGTGAGCTACCATGTAGATGCTGGGTATTGAACTCGGGTCCTCTGGAAGAGCAGGCAGTGCTTTCAGCCGCTGAGCCATCTCACCAGTCCAGAGTCTTTTTTTTTTTTTAAGTAGGTACATTCAAGTTGTTTTTTTTTTTCCTGATAGAGGACCTTACTATGTAGACATCTAAAATTGTTCTAAGACAGTGTTCTAAGTTCATAGTTCATAGTTTTGAAATTGTGGGTTCTAATCTTTTTTACCCAGTTTCTTGTTGCATCATGGGAAAGCAAACGCCCAAAGTTCCTACAGTGTTTTCACCGATAGAACTTCTTCCTGATTGGTTTTCAAGATGTAGACTCAAACTGTAGTTCTCTGACATGTCCTACTTGTATATGGCAGTTTCTTTTGTGTCATGGAATTTGCTGAAGATTTTTGTGTCCCTATTTTTTGTCTTCTTTTGGCTAATAATGATTTTCAAAATAAATAATTACTTCATTTTCTTAGGTTGTTTTGGAATGATTTGAACTGATTTTTTTCTTTATGTCTTTAAAGATTTATTTATTATTTTTTGGTTTTTTTAAGACAGAGTTTTTCTGTGCAGTTCTGGCTGGCCTCAAACTCAGAGAGTGCTAAGATTAAAGGCATGTGCCACCACGGCCTGGCTATATTTGTTTTATGTGTATGGGTGTTTTGCCTGGTTGTGTCTTTGCCCACAGAGACCATTGGATCCTCTAGGGCTTGAGTGACAGATGGTTATTACCTGCCATGTTGGTGCTGGGTCCTCTACCAGAGCAACAAGTGCCCTCAACTGCTGAGCCATCCCTTCAGCTCATTTCTGTTTATTTCCTAAGGATTTGGAATTTTCCATGAAGACGAGACTGAGATTTTTCTGGAAAGATCTTAGCTACAAATACAGTTTCTTTAATAGAGAGATATTTAATAGATAATCACTAAGAGTATTCTTTCTCAACTGAGTTTGATAGTTTAACCCATTTGCTGGTTCTTTTTTTTTTTTTTTTTTTTAAGATTTATTTATGTATTTATGTATACAGTATTCTGCCTGCGTGTATGCCTGTATGCCAGAAGAGGGCACCGGATCCCATCATAGATGGTTGTGAGCCACCATGTGGTTGCTGGGAATTAAACTCAGGACCTCCAGAAGAGCAGACAGTGCTCTTAACCTCTGAGCCATCTCTCTAGCCCCATTTGTAGGTTCTTGATATAAAAGAATTAAGCCAGTTTTATTGGCATTCAAGAGAGCAAACAGCAAAGCAGGCTGCTTCAGAAGGGAGACAGACAAGAGAATCAGTTTTTCTTAAGTTTGAGGCAAGAAAGCTAGCTGGATCATTGTAGTATATGTGTATAATTTTATCACTTGGGAGGCTGGAGCCGAAAGATATCTGCAAGTTCAAAGCCAGCCAGGATCATATAGCAAAATGTCTCAAAAAATGAGAAAATTCTAAAGAATGCAGCAAGGCTCAGCAGTGGAAGTTTGCTAGTTGCTGGATGTTGGGGGATGGGAATCAGAGCGAGAAGGCGAGAGTCTAAAGCCTCAAGACCCGGGGCTGATGTCCAAGAGAGACAGGATGAGAGGAAAAGGACTCTGTAACCTGGAAGTGGTTATAAGTGTAAGATCTGCAACTCTCGATGTATGGGCTGTGTGTGTGAATATTTACATGCCCATGTGAGGTGACCGGAGGACACTGAGTACCTGCTCTGTCATTCTCTACTTTACTCCTTTGAGACAGAATCTCTCAGTGCATCTGGAGCTAGGTTAGTGGCCAGGAAGTCCCAGCAATCCTCCAGTCTCAGCCCCTCACCATGCTGTTAACTATGTACAGGCAGGTTAAGCAGTCTAGCTGTTCATGTGAGTGTTGTGTTCCAGACTCAGATCACCATTCTTGCTCAGCCAGCCGTCCAGCCACAGAGCCATAGCTCTGACCCCATTTGATACATGTGGAATTCTGGGCCGTACAACTTTACTGCCTTTTCTAAAAAGCAAATCAAAGTTTAAAATGAAGGTGATCAACTGGACGGCTCCTCACGGTTGTTTAAAGAATGCCTCTGTGGAGCTAAGAATGGCGGTTTCTGCTTGTAATCCTGGGGTCAAAGGGCTGAGGGTGGGGGATTTCTGTGAATCTGTGACCAGCCTAAGCTACAGAATAAGTTCCAGGCACAGTGGGGGCTGGAGTGAGACCTGCCTCAAGCAAACAAGCATGGCTCTGTGGACTCCTTGTCATTTACTACCTTTATGAGGAAAGGTGCCAGGACCCTTAACTTTTCCTATTTCTGGACATAATGCTTTGCCAGACCAATGCACCTCTAAGGCACATATTTTTACAACAGTTAAAAATAAATAGATAGCCAGGGTATTTATATAGATCACATGAAAAGCATATGACACCAGACCTGTCTTTTCTCAATGTAAGTTTTTCTCTACACAGGGAATCTGAAGATACAGTATTGCTGGTCCTCAAAGAGATCTACCAAACCCAGGGTATCTTCCTTGATCAGCCTTTACAGTAAAAATGACCCATCTGTGGCTGCTTAATGTAAGTTTTTAATGCAATGAAGTGTTTACATGGGAATGTGTTGTAAGGAGCCTCAAGGTCTTTATACAGACCTGTCCATGATCTAGGTAATACTCACTGGGAGGGCACTGGTTAGCATCATAGGATGTGTCCAGTAGCCCACTCAGAAAAGGATTGGTGAACATCTTCTCTTGTGCTTGGAATCCTAAGTTACTATACTCCGCCTCCAGACAGGAACCTGGAAAGTCTGTTTTAGACTGGCATTCTCTGTGGTGGCTGGTTCCCCTGATTGACCACCCTGACCTTCTCCCACTCTCTCCCATAGATGGACATTGAGGGAGCCTTTCCTGAAAACCCACACTCGTGTTGCTGCAGCTTTCTTCTCACCTACCTTATGTCCTGCATGCTGCCTGCCTTACTCCACGGGATCTTCCCAAGATAATCCTCTTTGGAAACTAGTGGGAAGCAGAGGAAGACTCATTGCTTTGTCTGAACACTCACCAGTTTTTGTAGCTAGGGAGTTTACATATTTTAATGCTTTGGTGAAGAGAAGCACTTGTTTATTACATGGGGCTTAGAGAGGTTTACTCCTTACCCTTAGAAAATGGACCCGTTGGGAGTATATTAAAATGTACAGGTACTTCAGGGTCCAGTCACTCTGTATTCTCTGCAGCAGAGGGCTAAGCAGAAATGATATGGAGTAGCTGCTAGGTCTTGAGCCAGCATTTCTTTCCTGTGTGTATATGTGACGGTCAGACAGCTTACTAATAATAGTTAGCTCTGAACACTGTCACATAGGTGTGCTGTAGGAACCACTGGTGCTGGGCGGTGTTCTTATAACTGCTTCAGCGTCTGTAACCCTGAAGGTTGTATGAACCATATGCCTGCCCTTTTATACCATATTCCAAAGCAGGGATAAAGTTGAGGAAGTTACTAGGTAATACTTATTTTGAAGGTGACATTGAACTTATTTCGAAGATCAATCCGAAATTAGGTGGCCCTTCCCAGCTGTTGATGTTGTAAATGCAATCTTTTAGTAGCACCGACTGAAGTCATCTGCTGCTTCTGCTTGAGTAAAGTATTGTGACATAAACATCACTGCTTTCTGAGGTATCATCAAAATGTTTACTTACAGTTGGCAGTCAGTGTAGTTGGGCATGCAAGTTAGGCCAGGGGAAAGACCACATTCTGTGAAGGAAAATCCTGCCTACAGGATCTGAGGAGCAGCTGTGTGCACTATGTACTGAATCTGGAGAATTCAAGGCACGTTTACCTTGAGGAAGAGTGACTGTACACTGTCTTCTCCTCCTTCAGCATGTGCTGTCGTCTCTGTCCTCCTCATGATTGTCCTTCACTCTCCTTACATTAGCTCCTCTGATTTCCACAGGTCTTTATAGAGTGGCAGAGAAGGTGAGCTGTGCTTTGATTTTTGACTTTTTTGTAAACCTATCATGGTACCCAGAGGCACTGCACATAACACGTCCTGAAACCCCTCAGACGGCAGTGCCCTTTACAGACAGGGAAAGGGAAGTAAGCACTGTGCCCTGGAGGTTAGAGAGGCAAATACAGGACGTCATGCCTGGCTTTCCTTTCTGCTTATGGGAATACTGGATAAGCAAGCTTCTGAGGAGTCCCAGGTATATGGAATACTTTTATTTTTTCTACAATATGTCTTGAGTAAGAATATCTGAGAATTAAGTAGTATTCATTAAATACAAAAGAGTAAATTTTGTCAGTTGCTGTCTTAGGTTTGTTTACTCTTGTTAAAGAGTAAACCAAAGCACAACCAAGAGTGCGTTCTTGTGACCAAAGATGGGCAGCGTGGCCCTGGGGAGCTAGATAAACCACTGCACTGAGAAAGGCTTCTTCCCAGCAGTCTGACACAGTAACTAAAAGTGCTTGCGCCTCACCGTGCTCCACTGAGTGCTATACAAGGGACCTGGTCCGGGTCTGCGTTGCTGTCATTTGTGATCATGTACAACCTCCTGACCAAGGCTGTTTTTGTACGTAATTCTGGCTGCACAGTTAGTGAGAGACTGTTTGCAAGGGAAGATGAATGGCACTGATTGATTACCTTTCTGATATTTTGCACTTTTGAAATGTTTGTTTTATATGTGACTATATTTAAGACTTTAGTAAATGCAGAAATAAAACTATTGACCATTTGCCTACATTTATGTGGCCTTATCTGTCATCAAGAAAAATCAATATAGTAGGCATTTTCTCCTATGTATTACTAAATTCAAAACAAAAGTCTTAGGCAAATAACTAATATGTAAGCTATTTTCCCTTGATTGATGTTTGCATTGTTATAGGTCAGAATTTAAAGTGTGGCGATTCTAAGTGTGCCTGTAAATACAGAGAACACAAGCCTGTCCTTCAGTATCTTTAAATACTAGCTGTACAACAGATACCAGCAGTTACTTACATACGCCGACCGAGAGCCCAGTGTTGATCTCCTACCCGTGAATGGTTCTTATAAAGTGCAAAATCTCAAGCACACTCCTCTATTTCACTGTCAGAGTTACTGAGGGGAAGAAGCGCATTGAAAATGTGTTTAAGACTGTCAGAGCTGGGCAGTGCTGGTGCTCACCTTCAGTCCTGGCACACTGGAGGCAGAGGCAGGTGGGTCTCTTGAGTTGAAGAAGGGGGGAAAAAGATTAAGTTATAGGAAGAAATCCCTAAGACAGAATTTTATTTGAAGTATAATAACAATAAAGAAAAGGTAGCTATCAGGTGGTCCTCGGTATCAAGCTCTGGTGATAGCCTCCAGTTGTTCCATATTTCTTTGTGAACAAAAGGCAGAAAAAGATACATTTATTTCTAAGTAATACCTATAGTTTTTCTTTTCTAATGTAGTAAAAAGTAAAAAATTGGCCAAAATTGGATGTTTTATTATTTAAGACTTAAATGGAATGTTACCACAAAAAGTAAACAGAATCAAAGTTTAGCTGGCACTGCCCTTATTTATAAGAGCCAGAGATTACGTTCGGTAATTAAGCCTTCTAGGATAAAATGGGGTCATGAACAGCTTCCTTTGTAAAAAGGTTTCAGGAGTGACATTTACACCAATGTAAAGACACTAGATCTCAGAATATCAATCCTATGGACCAGATTCATTAACCTGTGAGAGAAGTACTGAAAGAGCCCCAGGCCAGGCAGTGAGACCTCAGGGTCTAGCCTTGAAGTGGGGCAAAGGTGCACAGTCCTGTGGAGGCAAGTACAGTGTGGCTGTGTCGTCACTTTGACCTTGGAAGAGGAAAAAGCCAGAAATCCTTGGCTTGTGCATGGTGCCCCGTTAGTAGGGTTGATCTGCTTGTTCTCCACTGAGGTAGATTCAGCTAAATATCCAGATGGTGGAACTCACTGGGCTTCTGTGAGGATGGAAGTTTGTGCTTGCCCTGAAATGGTTTATGGCACTCTGTGTCAGTCAGAGGCGGATAGTACTGCCTGTAGCAGACGTAGGCAAATGTCACTCCAATCATGGATCCAACTAGCACATCTGAAGAGAGAACATAGCACCCTCCTTTAAAACCGTGCTAGACGCTACAGTTAGAGACAGCCCTGCCCCTGGCCCTGGCCCTCCCAGTTATTCTGCTTGTGGGGGCTAAAAAAAAAAGAAGCCCTGACCCCATGCTATCAGCTCTCATCAGTTACAAGGCTACTGTCAGACTGTCCTCTAAACATCAAATCAACACACCCAGTTAAATCAGCATGGACTGAGGTAGAATTTTTTTAACATAGGATAACAAACGTTTTTGTGACTCTAGTCACTATTTCAAGAATGCTGCCTAGGATTGGCAGCACATGGTTATGATCCCAACATTTGGGAGTCTGAGACAGAAGCCTACTTCTGTCTAGACTTGGTTAGAGGCGGGGCCCTGTCTTAAAAATAAAGGGAGCTGAGGTAAGGTGATGTACACCTTTTATCCCAGCACCCAGCAGACAGAGGCATCTGTAATTCTGTGAGTTCAAGGCCAGCTTGGTCTACATAGCAAGTTCCAGGGCCAACTAGTGAAACCCTGTCTGGTGGGGTGGGAATGGGGGTGATGGTGGGTTAACAGTTGAGAGCTGAGGAGCTGGCTGAGCAGGTAAGAGCACTTCGTGCATCAACAAGAAGACTTGGGTTCAAACCCCCAGCATCCCCATAAAAAGCCGAGAGTGTCTGTACATGCCTTTGTAACCTCTGTGCTGGGAAGGGCAGAAAGGATTACTGGCACTTGCCTAGCTTCCCCCATGATTGGGGCACATGCACCTGCATACATGTGCATATATGTATACTTACTATATACAAGTTAATTTTAAAAAGAATGTGTGTGTTGGGGAGGAGATCCGTGTGGAGGTGAGAGGAGGCCTTTCTTTCCATCTACCTGCACCTGTGTGCCAGGGATCGCACACAGGTGGCCAAGCGTCTGCATCAAGTGCCTTAACTCTGAGCTACCTCACTGGCCAAAACTTTTGTGGATTGTAACTGTAAATGCACACACCCAGTACAAGACACAGGCTGTTACCACTTACTGGCTTGGCATTAAGTCAGTAAGCCCCTCCTCTAGTTTCTAGGGTTAAAACAAGCAAAGCAGAAACTCCTGCGGCATAAATAAAAAAAAATTTAAAAAACCCTGCTTACCTTGCCAGTGGTGCTTGTAGTCACACGTGCGGGACAGTGCAATCATGGCTGCAAAGAGTAAAGGTGACAGAAAGGCACAAAGCCTCCAGGATTTCCCTCGGCCTTGTGGTGTGAAGCAGTGTAACTTCCCTGCCAGGTAGAAGGAAGCAAAGGCCAGACCAGCAAATGCAACTAGAAAGGGAAGACCTGTGAGCTGTGTCTCCTGTGGGAGCTCTGTCACTCTCATCCAGACAGGGCAGGGAGCAAGGGTGGGATTTACCCCTCCTGATTACAGGGGAAGGGGAAACGAAGGACTTTATTTTCTGTCCCAGAGTTAGTATTTTAAGTAACAATAGTTCTGAATAGAAGTTACTACTGTGGACAGTGCTTTAAGTGGGAGTCACAAAAACAATAGAATATGCCTTGTTGGGTTCTTGGGAGCTACAAAGGTAACTAGGCTCAGCAGCCCCTCACAAGCAGTAGCTCTTGAATAAAGTTTTTTTTTTTTTTTAAATGACTAGCTTTTTAGGTTAATGTAACCACATTTAGAGTACATACTGGAGCTGGAGGAGCTGAGAGTTGACTCAGCAGCAGTTAGCGTTTTAGAGGACCTTGGTTCAGTTCCCAGCACTCACATGGCAACTGATGATGGTCTCTGACTCCACGACCAGGGGATCTAAGACCCTGTAGCCCCTACAGCATGCATACACACATAAAAGGGAAGCACATATACATGTAAGTATTGAAGTAGTTCACATGAAACTCGTACAGGAAGAATGTCCACTGGGGAAGCTCTTTCTGCCCTCATTCACCACATCCTTGTCCCCCGTGCAAGTCAAATCAGAATGGGCCAGCCCATCGGGGAAGCATCGGTAGAAGAAGTCTGGGCGTGGCCTGGAAGAAAGAATCGTAGTTTGAGCACATATAATTTACTCTCTCAGAAAGTATTTTCCAGTAATAGTAGATGTCAATAATCTGTTAACACCCAACGTTGTAGGCAAAATAATGTAATGGGGTTAGATTCATGTTTATACTGAGAAAAAGGCTTTAATCACATGGCCAATGTTTAAGAAAGTCTCTAGCATATGATTGTATCTTAGCACAAGAGCAGCTAATCATGCTGCGGCTTTAGGTACACTAAAGGCTGTCACTGTGGGAAATACTCAGGACAGGACACAGATCAGGTGGTACATTTAGAACTGGCAGAGGCAGGCAGAGTGAGTTCTGGTGAGAAGGGAGGAGAGACAAGTCGGAGAATCCAGGAAAACAGTGCTTGAGACAAACATGGTGGAGGCTGAGGGAGGTTTGAGTGCTGAGGTCTCTCACTTACCTGCCCACTATCAGTTTGATTATGTTGGTAAAGACACCATTCAGAGCTAGGGCAAGGCTGGCAGCTGGAAAGCAAAGAAGCCGTTAGTGCCATCTGCTTGGAGAAGAGTATGCCACCACCTCATTAACAGACCTTCATGCTCTGAGGTAGAACCCGTCCAGAGTTGAGCAGAAAGGCAACTGTGGCTCTTGTTCCAGAAAAGCTAACCGGCCTAGGGGCAGAGAAGCCGGAGCACTGAGGTCCACCCGTGTGGTGCCTGTGGCGAGCACGTTCTTAACAGCACTACTGCTTTTTGGCCTCAAGGGGTAACAGGTGGGGTAACTTTAGGGGTACAGAGTGGCTGAGCCCCATAGCTACTTGCCAACACTAAGACGGGAACAACTGGAAGGACGACTTACCGAGGCAGGCTTGCTTGCTGTCGGTGGCGTCAGCTTTCCTCAGAAACTTGGCGAGGAAGATGAGGGACAGCGGAGTGAGAAAGGCAATGACCTGAACGAGAACACAGGGCAGGTGAAACCAAGTCCCTCCTGCCTAAACCCGCAGGTGCCGCGCACTAAGATCGGGCGCAGAGAGCCCCAGCCCGGGAACTCCAGAGCAACCAGCACAAGGCAGGGAGGAGTGCGCGCCAGGGCGGGAGGAGGGCGGGAGGAGGGCGGGAGGAGCTCACGCACAAACATGGGGCCGGTGGGGAAGTATTCCGCCTCCACGTACGGGTTCCGGTACAGCCACAGTTCCTCGGGCTGGATCCGCCGCTGGAAGGGAGGGAGCTGCTCGGTCACCCTGAGGAGGAAACGGGCAAGATTGACAGGAAGAATCTGCCGCCCCGAGCAGCTTATGAAGTGCGAGCGCCCTGGGGCGTCTGGGGGCGTTGACAGATCCTTACAGGAAGGCCACAAAGAGCAGGAACCGCACGCCAAACTCGGCTCCCAGGGCCGCTGTCCCCATCCCGCCACACGCGCGGCCCGCGGGTCTGACGCTGACGTGGCCCCGGTGCGCCGTGGTTCCGCCCGCCTGGGGCCCAGCGCCACCTAGCGAACTCTGAGGAGACTGTACCAGCGGGGCCTCAGGGAAGCAGGAAATTCGGAGCTCATTCTGAGTACCACCTAGCAAATAACAAAGTCACTGTCCCCTGGTTGATCTGCATGACCTGACCACTGTCCAACCTGCAGGTTACCTTTGGGTCTCAAAGCAGTGTAATAAAAGTGCCCTTCACCAACCACCCAGATCAGCTTATAGGACATGAAAAGGAACGCCATTCTCCGGAGATGCTTCCTCTACAAAAGCAAACCAGAAAACCCACTTTAAAGAAACTTTCTTAGCAGCACTTCAAAGGGAAAAAACTGGGCTGAGGGTGAGTGGATGTACTTTTGTGTCTCATTTCCCAGTAAACTGTACCATGAAATTACAGGTAAAGAACAAGCCCGTATTCTTTAGTAGACCATACAGGACAATTTATTAAAAGTCAACCTCAAGCAAGACCTGAAATCAATGGAATGCCATTAAAAGCTTTCCTACATTCTTACAGAAGCAGAAAACATATTTGAATTCTAAAGTATCTGTAAGATTAAAAAGGCAAAATTCCAGTAAATACAATGTACAAAAACTGTCCCACCAGCACACATCAGTAAGAAGCTTAAATGTTACAGGCAATCTCACATACACTACACTAGTTAACAGCTATCTATGTACAGGTTAACCAAGACTGGTAGGTTCATACTTTGCAATAAGACATTGCATTGCATTGACATTGGTCAATAAACAAAATCCTTAAAACATGTTTTGAAGTCATGAAACAGTAATGCCCTAGTAGAATACCCCTGGGGAAAATTAACACTAATCCCTTAGTGTTAGGAGCTTCAAGTCACAGAAACTAAAGAGACTGATGAGTGAATGTTAACACTTTGATATTTCACAGTTCTACAGAGTTTATTACAGGTAAATACGATGTAAACAATCTATCAAGAACTTTATTCAAAGAACACAAAGTGAAGATGGAATATGCAGGTATGTGTTTATTGTGTAATATTCAAATGGACACAAATGAGTTTTCCATATCAGTTGAAAATACACAAATCTTTGTATATAAAAAGGTCTTTTTAGCCATCTGTAATCAGTTAGCATCTTGGTTATTAGCGGCAGTACAATTAGTTACCATAGAGAACAAAAATGAGATGTTAACTGACAACGAAAGTGTCATTTTCCTCATTCCTTTTAACTGACAAGATACCCCATTGAGGCAAACTGGCAGATACTTGAAAGCCATTTGCACATAGCAAGGATCAGTCAGCAGTTAAGGAAGGCTTCTCATCCCTTAGCAGAGAAGTCACAAGAAAACCAAGGACTGAATACTGACTTTGGCAACTTCTATTTTCCCTTTAACATACATATTAATGACTTTCAAAGTCTCCTGAAGGACAAGCAATACTTTTCTCCCCCTCCCCCATACACAGGTACAAGTGCTCACATTTGCCACTTTTGCAATGGATTGACAAAAGCCAAACAATCCCCCCCCCTCCCTTTTGAGACAGAGTCTCTCTATATAGCCCTGGCTGGCCAGGAACTCATTATGTAGGCCTTGAACTCACAGAGATCTGCCTGCCTCTGCTTCTGGAGTGCTAGGATTAAAGGCGTGTGCAACCATGCTTAGCAGAAATGGTTTTTTTAAACAAAGGTTATACATAGCATTTTAGGAGTGTAACGTAAATGCACACCCCCCCAGGCATATGTTAAACAGAAGAGGTACTCAGAGATGAGGCAAACAAAGGAAAAAAAGGCAAAACAAAAACAGGGAAATAATTTCTAAAACTGCTGCTGCTATCTCATGCAGGAGCCCCTTCCTCAAAGGTGCCAGCAAATCTAAGATGTCTATGCTCCCATCGGGAGAACTTCATTTTTGCCAGTATACAAAGTGATGCTTTCCATTTCATAATTTAAAAAATATAAAATGTAAAAATGAGAATCTGAAGTCCCAAGTACTTGAAGAACCTGAATTCATATGGGGTAGGGGTGGGGGTCTTGGTGTTACGGGAACTACATTGGACCTTCCCCCCCTTTCTCCCAAGATTCCCAGTATCCTACCCAAGGTAAAAACTGGTGATATTTCATACAAATGTTCAGCTTTTCAGTATTTGCTAATCCACTGCAAAGCTGTCTACATTTATTTTTTTAGTCCATCTGAAAATGGACCAAAGCTTTTCGTAACCATCCTGTTACAAATAAGCAAAGGCCAAGTGTGGGTGGTCCTTCCTGAAGGACCTTGCCACCCATCGCTTCCGTGCTGCCCTCAGCACTTCCGTGCTGCCCTCAGCAGCTTGGCAGAGTAAGGGTGGTCAGATGCAATAGCCATGTGAAAAGCCATTCAAGTCTCGAAATAAAGCAATGCCTTGTCATCTCATGAGAACTATAAAACTACAAGCTCAGAGAGACAAAGGCAATTTGTTTTCCTCTACCATTAGGACATGGCACACGGCTGGCAGCACTTAGCTCTGTGGGGAAGGAATTCAAGAGGAGTGTTGTCTCGACAAGATCAGCAGCAGCTCCTGGAGAGCCAGGCCTACCTCTGAACAGATACCGTTAGGATTTCAAACTGTAGTCTGGCTTTGACCCTAACAGAACATATCCTGTAAGAAAGTACTCAAAGAAGAAAGGACTGCATAAGAGCTACCTACCAGTCCAGCCAAGCATTTCATATGAGCAGACAGACCCTCAGTGTCTTAGATCCATATCACTCACACACACTTCTGCAAACACTGCAGTGGGAGACACTGACAGAAAGCAGGGGCTGCAGGGCCCTTGTTATCTCTTTAGTTACAAATAATTCCTAACTCAGTGTGTGTGTGTATATGTGTGTGTATACACACACATATATATCACTTATATATATATATATAACATTATATATATGTATACACATATATAATGTTATTTACATAACACACAAAAACTCAGTCTATTCTACAGCTTGGGAAAGGTAATTTTTGAGAATTAAAATTGAGTAGGACTTGCAAAGAGTGAAGATAAAACCTACTCCAGTCTGATCTCACCCTGACTGAGACTGAGATCAGTGGCTGCTGCTGCACACTGGCAGTGACCACAACCGACCACAAATACTGTACACCAAAACCATATTGCAGAGCTAACAGCTACCGGCTTCAGACTCTGGAAGCACAGTCTTACTGTGCTTTGGATGTCACTGACCTAGGACATGGAAGGACGGTGGACACTTACACACACACAGTCAGCCTACTTTCTGTTTTCTTAACTCTCAATTCTAAGACACAGGCCACAATGGCACAGGAAGACGCCCTTGCACTGGCATAGCAAAGGCAAGTTAGGAGCACGAAAACTTCTGGGGACAAGCCTATTAGTCATCTAGTAAGAAAAGATCTGAAAAGTGCAAAATTCTTTTATAGATATAAAAACAAAAAAGCCATACCAGAGAAGCAGAATAGAGACAGGTCAGGGTAAGGTATTATAAATACATGATGCACCCTGGGGCTTACTCTATAAAAGTTATCAGATACTAAAAAGCATGAGGTCAAAAGGAAACAAGATACAATCTCATATCGGACATTGTTCTCATAAGGGTTACATTTGGAATATCAAAGGAAGTCCCTTATCAATGAGTTTAAAAAATGTTATGTCTGTATAAAATAAAATTTAATATAATAAAATCCAATACTCTTACATTATTTTTTTTAAAGGACGTCAAACTTCATAATTGCTCAAGAGCAAAGTTTAGTGTTTGTGTGGGCTGTGCTTCACGTCAGTCGCAGTGACTGCACCGTATGCTGTGTACCATCCTGTCTCCCTCCTCACGGGAGCTTGTCTCACCAGCAGAATTACTAGAATTGCTACAACTAGGTAAATGGCAGTTTAGGAGCTTAGGGAGAGGAACTGTAGTGTCTGTTGCCTATAAATTGCACATTTATATATATTTAAAAAAGAGGCACAAAATTGCTCCTTCTTTTGTCCAGAGAAGAGGTCTGAATTGATTTGTAAAAAGTTAAAAAAAGGAACAAAGAGACCTAACACAACAACAGGGTGTCAGAGAGCATCCCCCGACCTATGTTAGTAAAGTACTGGGTACCCCCAGGAAGCAGCTGGAAGTCACTGACAAAGTTCATGTTTCATGGTAACCTTTTATCTAGTCTAATGTTACCATGTCTGACATGATTTCATACAAGTAATACTGGAGTAGATCTATTCCTAAGTGCTAGATGCAAGTGAATTCTGTGGGCAGATACCTTGGTATGCTTGGGTCTATACTGTCCAAATGTCACAGCCATATTTGCAAACACTGACTTTGTGGGGAGTGTGATTTTCAAGTGCTTTCTAGCATGGAGTGCCTCTGTGGCTCCTACATACCCTGTGAAAGAGCAAGTCCTTCCCCGTATGCAACGGGGACAATCTTAAGTATTGCATAACACTAAGTAGAAACTGTTCACATGTAACTTGGGGATGTTTCTGTCCACTTGCACCATCCCTAAGTTAGGAATCAACTGAAAAAGTCTATTAAAATATAAGTCAGGTTCAATTACATAGCTTTACCAGGACACATGACTGAGTGATCCAGCTGGCAGAGGAAACATGATTGGCAGAAGGAAAGACAGAAAATAAAATGCCCTTAAATTCCAGCTTAGACTGGAGTCTACATTAAATTGGTCAGAAAATGGTGCATATATGATCCAGCTTTTGGTCCGTGCCTTCATCTATCTTAGCCCCTTGCCAGTGGTCAGGACAGCAGGAATGAGCATTCTCCTGTGCATTCATGTCCCAAAATGTATCAGAAAATCACAGTGAGTGAATGCACTCACTTCTTTTCTGACAAGACATTTCTAGGTAGAGTTGGCCCCATGAAGCCCACCCAGTTTAAGACCACAGAGGTAAATGCTGTGAAGGAGTTTGTTTCCAAGAGGCGGGTCTGAATACCTGCTGAGAGCCTTCTCGGACACGAGAGAAGGCATGTGAGAAAGGAAAGAGAAGTTAGCCAATCTACGGCTCAGTAAAGAGGTATATAAAGACAGTCACGCATGCTCACACACACACACACACACACACACACACACACACACACACTCATAGAGGTTAGATTGTTTGAACTACACTTCTCAGAATTCCTAAAAATGAAAATAAATACAGGAATGGCTACTTTCACTTTACACAACCCAGGCTTACATCTTAGGCTTTACACTGATCTTATTGACAAAACTTTCTTTTAACTTTCTCTCTCTCAACTCTAAAAACGAGGACACCTCTTTTGCTGATTGCAAAGACACTGAAACACAATAAAAGGCAAGAAAAGACCAAGGGAATTTTGCTGTCCACAAAATTATCCCCCAAACAACAAAACAGAAAAAGCAGACACCACCAAGTGCTTTAGCCTCTGTGAGCTGGCCCCCATCTCTATTAGATGGCAGTCTGACGGCAAGCGCGAGCGTCCTCTATTTGAGTCTTCTACTGAGAGCAGCAGGGGAGGAAATCACCACCTCTCATTCCTTTACTTCTCCACAATCTTGTGATTCCCATTTACATCTGATCTTGCTCCAGTATTCTGGTGACACAGGAGATGCCGGGTCGTGGTTGGAGCAGCAGAGACGACCTTCTAGTGCAGAGGGCACCAGAGCCCCCTTTTCATGAGCCTTACAGAATGAGTGTGGACAGAATTCACAGAAGGAAATGGCTGTACCGCCACACTCGTCACACTGATGCCACGGGCACTCCCACTTTCCTGAAGCAGGGGTTGGGGAGGAGAGGGAAAGCATCTGTTAGCCTATTTCTTGATGATCCAGGAAAAAACCCAAGAGGTAACCCCTCCCCCCTTTTTGGAGACAGGGTCTCACCATGTAGCCTGGCTGTTCTGCCACCTGTTTCCTAAGTGCTAAGATTAATGTGTCATTAGCCACATTTTGAAACAAGGTCTGTCTAGAGAGTGTAGGCTGTCCGTGAACTCCCAGAGATCCACTGGCTTGTGCCTCCCGAGTGCTGCGATCAACGATGGGCACCATTGCACCTGGCTCATACCTTACCTGCTTTGCTTAGAGACTGGAGTTGAATCCAACTCCAAACTTCAGCCAAATAAACGTGCATCTCGTAGTGTTTTTCATACAGATATGAGCTACGGGCATACACCCAATGTCATAGGAGCCAACTACCACCTATGGTGACCATAAATAAGAAATGTATCCTTGCTGCCACATGAGGGATACATCATTTGCATGGAAACAGATTTCTGACGAGCGTTTTGTTTGTTCTGTTAAATGTTTCTAATTTCACAGTTGCATTAAAGAGAGCAATGTATCCCAAATCAATGGCAAAAACGGAAGCTGAGAAGGCCTGCAGGCCTAGCTTACCGTAGGGTGGCTGAGTCAGGTTAAGGCATAGGAGGTGGTATGCTTTGGGACAGTCTTTTTTGTCACACATGACCAACTCTCCACCATCCCCACACTGAAAACAGTAATCCTCATGAATTTGCTTTGCTTCTGTTTTGACTTTCCGTCTCTTCTTTAACTTGGCATTTTTTGTCTTCTCATCAACTGCTGATGCACATGCAGACTGGTAAGAAAGACAGATCATGTTTTAACATCAATAACGATGGTGCTTTACACAGAAAGGAGTGCACACACACGGCCTTGAGTGCATCTCTGCATGTGTCCTAAAAAGAGCAGATGGGCTTACCCAGGGGACAGTGAAGCATCTTGTCAAAGCTCATTTGCGATTTTGTTCACTACAAGGTAGCAGTGGATAAGAACTACAGTAATCTTTATCTTCGCCTTCATTTTTAAAATATAATTTATTTTTATTTTATGTTCACTGGTGTATGTCTGTATGAGGGAGTCGTAACTCCTGGAATTGGAGTTACAGACAGCTGTGAGCTGTCATGTGTGTACTGGGATTTGAACTCTGAAAGAGCAGCCAGTGCTCCTAACAACTGAACCTTCTCTCCAGCCCATTCCTTGATTTTTAAAAAACAGGCTGTTTTAAAGAGAGAGGGAGAAGGATGTTTCTCAAGTTGAGCTAGCTGAATTGGTGGGTGCTTGGAGGAATAGTCAAGAAACGAGTCTCCTTATCCTCCTCTGACTCTTTGGCCTTGGCTGGGGCCGCAGCAGGAGCAGCAGCAAGAAGGTCTTGACCTTTTCAGCAAGTGGGAAGGTGAACTCAGTCCCCACAGACATCAGGACTTGTAAGAAGCCACAGATGGTGGAATGTGGTACAGAGGCAACACTTAGGTAGCCACTGGGCAGCTGACACTGGCAACACAGCAGGCGGAGTCTCCTCTGTGATGCCATGAGCTTCCGTTCAGGGGTTAGAAGTTTGCCAGGGTCAAACACCTGCTGGCTGGCCAGAGGGGAAGCTGCCAGCATGTTCAGCAGTGGGGCTCCACTGGCTTCTACTGTGTCTAGCTTTTGTCATCTGCACATCACTGGTAAATTTCAGTGGTGAAATTACCCCCAGAGGACTAAAAGAAGGTGGTCTTCTGGAACCAGTGTTCTGGGCTGCACATCGATCTCACATAGGGCCATGTCGGCAGCACAGGCAGCAGGTAGCATCTTGTGGAGCAGCAGCATGTTCCTGACCTCCATGAACTCCTTGGTGAACATAAACGTCCCTCACTCCCAGCCCCAGATACAAGGCATTTCTCCAGAACTGGGTTGTTTGCCAGATACTCCCAGTGGCTTTGCCCATCAGCACAACAACTGTCTCTCAGAGGGACAGACGGATTTGCTTGGAGCCCACGTTGTCTGCTCCCACAGTGAAGCATTTTGGATAATCATCAAAAGTTCAGTGATCTTTGCTCTTTTTTATGTGTGTCTGTGTGTGGTATGTGCAGCTGCTCAGAGACAGGAAACATCAAATCCCCTGGAGCTGCCGTCACAGGGTTGTGAGCCGCCTGATGCAGATGCTAGGAACTGGGCTTGGGTCCTCTAGAAGTATGTGTGCTCTTCAGCATTGAGGCATTAGACTGGACTTCAGCCTATGTGAGATGACCTCAACAAAGCAGCTGGACTTCCAGGCTGCCCATCCTTCCTGGGCACGATGGTAGCACGCTGATTGTCATTGGCTGCTATGGAGCTTTTAAAGACAATGCCACTTTAATGAAGAGTCCTGACACTAAGCTGTTCTGTTTGGGATTGGGATGGTAGATTTAACTGCATACTCAGCATGTTCAGATTTCAGACAGCCTGAGGCCCCAGTCACCTCTGATCTACAGACTACAACATGTGTGTACCTTTTTATTTCTGCAGGGTCTTCTTTTTCTTTTCTTTTTCTTTTTTCTTTTTTTTTTTTGGCTCTCCTGGAATTAACAGTAATCTTCCTCCTCTCAAGTGCTAGGATTTGAGTCACCACAGCCAGGTAACATTCACCATTTAAAAAGTATATAATTCAGTGGATTTTCTACATTTCAGAACCTATCAGACCTTACTAAAACAAGCTTCATTAAAAAGTGAGAACAGCAAGGTGGGTGTGGTGGCCTCCGCCTGGAATCCCAGGATTTGGGGAAAGGGAGTAGAAGAGTCAGGAATTCATGGTCATCCTCAAGAACACGAGAGTTAAAGGCTAGCCTGTGCTCCAAGAGAGCCATCTCAAAACAACCACTCCCCTTAGACAGACCTGCCAGAGTGGTGTGAATTCTGTAAGCAGGTCATAAGCTAACTCTTGTAGCACAGCCCTTTCCTGCCCTTGCATGGAGCACCCTGAACAACTGACCTTTGGCCGAACTCCTAGAAAACCGCTGCAGTTGTCTGCTCCGCAGTGGCACACTGTCCTGCCATTGCCCAGACAATCCAAGTTATAATTAAACGTTAACTCCATCCCTAAAAGCACAAGAGAAAAAAATGATTCACAGTGATGTCATGAGGAAGAACCACTGCCTGCCACTTTCACGTAGACACATGGTTCTACGTGACGTCCTGGGTTGGCAAGATGGCTCAGGGTGAAATGCTTGCCATAATCCTGCCATTGTGAGCTGGATTCTGATCCCATGGTGGAAGAGAAGAGAGAGTCCTAGAGGTTCTCAGGATCCTCACAAGCACATACAAATGCACACACCATATACAGTGTTAAAGACTTCTCCTTCCACACCCCACCTCACTAAAAGCAACGATAGGAAGGGGGCCGTGTACTTATCAATCCCTGCCCACCAACGAGTTCGCCAAAGCTAGATGTTCTAAAAAGAGAGTACCCTTCAACAAAAAGTGGTGAAAACAGTGAAATAAGAACTGTGGGTGTGTGCCTATGGCCTTGCCCTCTTTACAGCTAAGCTCTAGTTTCTAAGTGGCATGACTGTGGCATTGTGACAGGGTTAGGCCTGCCTTCCACTATTAACCAATACACACAACTGTAGCTCACCACACCTGGGAGAGACCCGGGGATGGGAGCGAAGATGTGCTGAGCAGCCTTTCAGCAGGTGCCCTAGTTAGTGAACTGCCCTTACCAATTCCCTACACTTGAAAAACTAGCTGGTT